>PVJC01052698.1:0-11064 GCA_004026665.1 Murina feae
GCAGGTCCCCAGTGGCCACACACACACACACAAAAGGCGCCTGGCAGACTGGGGCCATCATAGGACATCCACTGAGGGGTCCCAGACTGTGAGAGGGCACAGGCCGGACTGAGGGACTCCCTCCACCCCAAGTGCACAAATTTTTGTGCACCACAAATAAACAAGAAACAACTGTTGTGGCAAATAAACTAAACTAGTTACATGATTAAATACTACATGGGGGGGGGGACCTGTTATACCTACCCCACAAATACTGAGCAAAAAAAGCCAGAACATTATTCCATTTTTATTAAGTTCAACATTAAACTAAACTAATCTAAGGGGACATAAGCCAGGACACTGGTTACTTCTAGTAACCATGGGGGTTGCTGGAGGTAGTGAAATAGGAGAAGACATGTAGGAACTTCTGGATCGCTGGTAATATTTTAATTTTAAATTTATGTATGTGTGTTGAGTCTACAAAAATCTATCAAAGATGAAAACTTAGGATCTGTGTGCTTTTCTATGTGCATGTTACACTTTTTTGTTATTGTTAATCCTCACCTGAGGACTTTTTTTCCCATTGATTTTTTTTTTTTTTAAAGAGAGTGGAAGGGAGGGGTTGAGACACAGAGAGAGAAACATGATGTGAGAGAGACACATCAATTGGTTGCCTCCTATTCATACCCTGACCCAGCTGGGGATCAACACTGCAATCGAGGTATGTGCCCTGGACCAGAATCGAACCCACAACCCTCAGTCCATGAGCCAACACTCTAACCACTGAGCCAAACCAGCGAGGGCACCTTTTTTTATAAGAGAAAATATCAAGGTTTTTATGAGTGCATATATCTATATTTTTTATGTAAGGATGAAAATACATAACTATATTTGAAAGAATAGAGTGCTTTTTCTTAACAAAATTGGCATTGTATACAATTCCTAACAAGCATTTTTCCCTCCCTCAGATATTTTAGAATTAAAAGTTTTATGACTACAATGTTGAAGGATACAGACATAAGCTGATGCATAATTTTTTCAATTATTTGCCTTCAAAAGCAATGCACCTATGAACAGCATGGACAAACATATCTGTGCATGTCTCTGTTTCATTAAGATACATTCCTTGGGCCAAAGGACTCAGCTGGAATGTGTGCGATAAAATCCAGAAAAGTTTTCATCAACACTGTTTAAAAAATCTTAGTATTCAGCCCTGGCCAGTTTGGCTCAGTGGATAGAGCGTTGGCCTGAGGACCAATGGGTCCCAGGTTCGGTTCTGCGGTCATGGGCATGTATCTCAATTGCAGGCTCCTCCCCAGCCCGGGCCCAGGTCAGGGCTCATGCAGGAGGCAACCAATTGATGTGTTTCTCTCACACTGATGTTTCTCTCAGTCTTTCCCTCTCTTCCACTCTTTTTAAAAATGAATGGAAAAATATTCTCAGATGCGGATTTAAAAAAAAAAAAATCTTAGTATTCATCTGTTAAATGAATACCTAACTACATGGAAAACTTGACTACCCAGAATCAATAATTTCTCTGGAGTTTTGCTTTATTAATAGATTCATCTTCCTACAAAGATTTTAGAGTATTTTACATAAATGGTACAATCTTAGAGGAAACACTCTAGCTATAAATGGACACTGAGAATAAATCTATGACATCAGTGAAGGAATCATTAAAAAAACAATAAAGTCAAAACACACCTGTCAGAATGGCTATCATCAACAAATCAACAAATGACAAGTGCTGGAGAGGATGCGGAGAAAAAGGTACCCTCCTGCACTGCTGGTGGGAATGCAGACTGGTCCAGCCACTGTGAAAAACGGTATGGAGTTTCCTCAAAAAGTTAAAAATAGAATTCCCATTTAACCCTGTGATCCCACTTCTGGGAATATATCCCAAGAAACCAGAAACACCAGTCAGAAAGGATATATGCATCCCTATGTTCATAGCAGCACAATTTACCATAGCTAAGATTTGGAAACAGCCTAAGTGCCCATCAGCAGATGATTAGAAAACTGTGGTACATCTACACAGTGGAATACAATGCTGCTGTAAAAAAAGAAGGAAGTCTTACCATTTGCAGCAGCATGGATGGAACTGGAGAGCATTATGCTAAGTGAAATAAACCAGTCAATGAAGAAAAATACCACATGGTCTCACTTATTTATGAATAATAAAGACCATTATAAATTGATGAAAATAAGTAGATACAGAAGCAGAACAGCATTGAACAGACTGTCAAACTATAGTGGGAAGGCTGGGGAGGGTGGGGGGGTGGTTAAGATATCAACTGAAGGACTTGTATGCATGCATATAAGCATAATCAATGGATACAAAACACTAGGGGATAGGGGAGGCCGGGGGGAAGGTCAAAGGGGGAAAAAAAAAGTAGACATATGTAATACTCTTTGTAATACTTTAAGCAATAAAACAAAATTAAAAAAATAATAAAGTCCCTCTAAAATATGACAGAATAGCCCTAACCGGTTTGGCTCAGTGGATAGAGCGTCAGCCTGCAGACTCAAGGGTCCCGGGTTCTATTCTAGTCAAGAGCATGTATCTTGGTTGCGGGCTCACCCCCTGTGGGGAATGTGCTGGAGGCAGCTGATCGATGTTTCCCTCTCATCAATGTTTCTAACTCTCTATCCTGCTCCCTTCCTCTCTGTAAAAAATGAATGAAATATATTTAAAAAAATAAAAATAAAATATGACAGAATATTAAACCAAACAAAAAGTTGTATATACGCATCTTTATATTACATGTGTACAAAAATTACATAAGGACATTTTACAAAAATGTTAAATATATCTCTGGGTTAGGAGTTGGGTAATTTTTACCTTAAGTTTTATCATTTGTATTATTTACAGTAAACATATACAAACCATTTTTAAATCCTGTTTAAAAAAATAAGATGATAGTCATGGCCAGGTGGCTCAGTTTGTTGGAGTGTTGTCCCATACACCAAAAGGCTGCTGGTTCTATCCCAGTTAGGGCACATACCTGGGTTTTGGGTTTGAGTCCCTGGTCAGGGTGTGTACAGGAGGCAACCAATTGATGTTTCTCTCACATAGATCTTTCTCTCTCTCCCCCTCTCTCTAAAATCAATAAAAACATATCCTTGGGTAAGGATTAAAAAGAAAAAGGCTAATAGATGTCTTCTTCCCTATTCACAAAACAAATTACACTGGTAGGAGAAAATTTTCTCAAGTTTATTATTTTTCTCCCATATATTTTCATCAACCTTCTGGTTTCTGCCACAGGATTTCTGCTAGCAAATACCAACAAGGCACACACAGCAGAACAAATGAGGAAAGAACAGTAGCAGGAAACTGGCACATCCCTACTCCCAAAAAAAAACATGCTTAGTTGAAGCAGTTCCCCACCCCACCTCCAATACTGAGCCAGTCACAAAGGTGGTCATTTTCTGCTAGCAAAAACATTCTTAGTTCCTAAGATTCAATTAATTACATGTATATTTGATGGTTCTCTATTAAAATCCCCATGACTTCCTGGTGCTATCTAAATCTGGTTGGTATCTAAACCAAAAAAAGGACCTAGAGACTTCCCTGTTGCCAGAAGTGTACCCTCGGTATAACATTAATTATACACTGGAGACCCATAAAGGCTATTAATTCAGCTCCCTATGAAAACAGGATTGTTTACCCATTATCTCCATTACCCTTCCCAAGAGAACTGATGTCGCTTCATTTGTTCAGAGAGAAAAACAAAAGCCAAGTGAGTTCACTTTCCCAGCCAATCAAGCCATCCACACTAAGCTATAGAATTGAAACCAGAATTACTATCTACATTTCTGGCTCCCTTTCTTCAAGGTAGCGCCTTGCTTATTAAAGAGCCTTAGCCAATCAAAGATCAAAACGCTAGGATCCAAAATGGGAGCAGACTTTGTGGTGTCCTTTTGGCTTCAATCACCATGAAGGCCAGTTTTTACTCCACTGGGAATTCTTCCTTGGAAGAAACAGGCTGACTTGAAGAGTGAACATCCCATTGAGATGGGATAGGGCCTTATTCCCCTACCCTAACTTCAGAAGAGAAGACCATCAGAGTAAACAGGTACACTTGCATTATTGCCATTTAGGGTCGGGGGGTACAATTGGATTTGAAGTGCAGGCTGGTATAAAGAGTCTCTTAGCTACAGTTCGAGGGACACAGACCATCCTAATGCAAAACATTTTCAGCTTTCCCAAAATACTTTTCAGCCAATTTCAGAACTTTATCTTAACTTGGAAATTCATGTTATACTGTAGTAAATGTCAGAGGATCCTCAGAATACAGAACTCCAGAGATTAGATTTAGCACAAAGGTTGTTTGAAGTGTGTTCGTGCCTCAGAACACAACCAGTACCAGGGGAGGTGCCCCAGGCATGATGGGGGAGTCCAAGAAGGTGGGTGGACGGAGTACTAGAACCCCTATAGGTTCAATATGGCACCAATCGACTAGTATACAGACCAAACATGACAACTTGATTATCCAAGTTGCAGGAGCATAACTGTAACACAGCACCAACAATGAGCTCAATGGCTAATGAAGATGATGATACAGAAGCAGAAATTATAACTGTGCACATGCAATAATCATCATAACTACTATCCTTTACTGAGAGCTCAGTACTGCTTAGAATGTGCATACTGTATTTTTATTTATGATTCTCAATTACCCTCTGACATGAGTGTTAAAATCTGGGCAAGTTTCTTATCCTCTCTGGGCCCAGGTCTCTAAAAAGAAGGTAATACCTATTCTTTAGGAATAGAGTAAGGGTCAATGTGTGCATAGAAGAGTAACACTGCCTTGGACATGGCAACTGATCAATCAAGCTCAGCTCTTGTTATTATTACAATCACTGCTATCAGGGGTGTTTTTACTATGGGAAAGCCAAACCAAGGAAAATAAAGGGAAAGAAGAATGGCAGCTGCCATATAATAGCCAAAAGGCATTAGACAAACTTCTTCAGTTTCCTCATCTATAAAATGGGATGACACCACCTGCTCCATCCTCCTCCTCATAGGGCTGTCGTGGAGGCCACCAGAAAGCATCGTTAGCCACAAAACGCAAAGCTAATGCCATATACTGTCTTTGACCAGAGGACCTCACTAAACTGGGGAAAATAATAAACCTTCATGGTGAGCCCTAAGTCAAATATCTGTGGATATGAAATGAATATTCTGGACATCACTCCCACCAAAAAAAAAAAAAAAAAGAAAGAAAAAGTATATGCTTTTTAAAAATCCCACAATAGCTAGATAAAGTGTAAATACATGGTAAACTCTTCACTACCTAATGACACTAAATCGCATACTTAGAGCTTTCATTGGCAGGACAATCAGAACTTGGTATTTGACATCCTTTCAGAGGCAACCCCAAAGTACAGAGAAACCTGATGCAATTGAGGCGCCACAGCTTATTTTGAGGTGCCACAAGCAAGTACAGTCTAGAAGATCCAAACCCCATTTCTTTCAGATATGACATTATGAGTAAAGTGATTTTCAAGCTTGATGCTCTATTTTATTATGTCTTAGTTTCCTTCACTGCAACACTAATGTGAAAGTTAGTAGGAGGTAAAGTTTCCACTTCAGGCTTCCACAACTTCAAACACACATACACACCGAACGCTTCTGGCACTGTTTCAATCTCGTGGTCAGTGCTGTGAGATCACAGAAATCCAACAGACGATGCCTGTCCTGCGAAATTCTCTGATTAGACGCCAACCCTCTTTATAGCCGCAGGATCTACGCAACTCATTAACTAGCAATGGGCTTTCAAATATGGTTTTAATATTTTAGTTAAGAAAATACTAATATTAGAAACATAAATGAGGATTTCCTTTTCTTGTCCCTTTCCACTTTCCAAATAAGCTAAAATAAGCATCTATTATCTAGTCAGCAAAAAGAAATCCTTTAGAATAAACAAAAAGGCATGAAAAACTATTTTATTTTAATAGAAAATTCTGTTAAATCATCTACTATGTATATTACTTATTTTGTTTAGTATAATTACTACAATAACTAAGAGGAAAAACGTACTCTACAACAGCAATTCAGGTAAGAAATACCTGTCATTCAACTGTAACAGTCAACAAAGACTTTTACACTCGTGAGAATGTTAACACTTAGTAAGAGATGATTGTGCTACCCAATATTAATATCAAATGCATATCTCCATATAGCACATGTGCTCTGAAACAGCTAACCAGCAGTAGTACAGCCAATCAGCGACTGTCCAGACTCTCTCTCCATTCATGGCTAAGAACAGAGATTCTGCTGGACTAAAATCAGAGTTTGTTTTTAAAGAAAATCCCCAGAAACCATGATCAGTGTAGGTGTAAAGGATTCAGCTTTAGCTCTAGCTGCTAACTTCTCTCATCTCAAGACAAGAAATAGGGGGAAACTACTTTACTCCCTTAATACGTGGGGTAGACACATCAATAAGTATTTTCTCCAAATGGGGAGACACTATACCTTGATTCTTATCCTCGACTCTTATCAGGGCCTCAGACAACTGAGAATCCTCAGCATATCAGGGAATAAGGAGGAGGTCACACTTTTTGAAGAACAGTTTCTCCAATTTACCTTTTCTCCCCCTGTTCACACATCAAAAGTCAAAACGCCTAGTTATGTTTTCAGTTTGCTAAGTGGATTTTTTTTTTTCTAATCTCAGATAGGTAAAAACTGTCATAGAAAGCAATTAGATTGCATGTCGACTTCCACTAATTGCAATTATTTCACACAAAAAAGTTTTCTCTCCCCAAATAGAATGTAAGCCCAATTTTAAAGTTCATTATCACAAATATTTTATACTTAAACTTGGCATACGCCAGCTTTTGCTCAGCCTTTTAAATGTGGATACAATTGGTCCTGGGGTGAAGGTTCCCCCCAACACATACACATTTAGGAACTGGCTCTTATGGGCACCGAATGGGAGCCAGAAGCAAGCTCCCCACTCCACACTTCATTGGGAAGAACCACATAATCAACTTCTTTAAAATCTCCCTAAGATACAAGTGTTATTCCCGATACTTCACATGTTATAAAAACTCCAACTGGTCAGCATGTAGGGGTAAAGTCTAAAGAGTCCAACCATGTTGTTCTCTCTGTGCAAATAAAGGAGTGAGCAGTACGCACCTCCTGGGCCTGGCTGCACAGTGCCTACTGTCAACACCATTCTCCAGGAACCAAAGGAAAAGAGGTCAGTCTTGTTCCTCACAGTCCTACTCGGTACACAAACTATTTGCAAAAAAATAAATCATATCTCCTTATCTTTCGGGCTGAGCAAAAGAAATACAACCAGGGAACTACAGATGGGAAATGGTCTCAGGCATTCAAGTTTCATGCACATGCATTTCCTGTTGTAAGAACCACAAATCAGCAAAGTCCAGGAATTCTTTCAACTTCTGTCTTCTAAAGTTCCTCCGATTTCAGAACATTCTATAATGCCCAGAAAAAATACAGAATGATATACTATTTTTTTCACAATGAATGCTAATTTGATTGAGATTTTTACTGGACCCATGGAAGTAAATACAGTCATTCTTTGTGTCCCAGAGGACTGAGAAGGGCTGTAGCACCACACTATTTGTAAAGGCTCTGGACACCTAAGAGGTGGCCAAGGATATTACTTTCAGGGACATGAATTCACTGGCTCTTTCCCTTACACACCTGCTAATAAACACACACAAGAAACTAGAGCCCCAGAGTATCTAAACACATACCAAAAAGGAATGTTCTCATACCACTTGCATCTAACTTTTAAAAATGTCATGTTCTTGCCCTAACTGGTTTGGCTCAGTGGATAGAGCATCAGCCTGCAGAGTGAAAGGTCCCAGGTTCGATTCCGGTCAAGGGCATGTACCTTAGCTGCAGACACATCCCCAGTAGAAGGTGTGCAGGAGGCAGCTGATCAATGTTTCTCTCTCATCGATGTTTCTAACACTCTATCCCTCTTGCTTCCTCTCTGTAAGAAATCAATAAAATATACATATTTTTTAAAATGTCATGTTCTAGTCCAGCTGGTGTGTCTCAGTGGTTTAGCATTGATCTATGAACCAGGAGGTCACAGTTCAATTCACGGTTAGTGCACAGGCCTGGGTTGTGGGCTCAATCCCTAGTGTGGGGCATGCAGGAAGCATCTCTCATCATTGATGTTTCTCTCTCCCTCTCTCTTCCTCTCTGAAACCTATATCTAATCTAATCTAATAAAAGAGTAATATGCAAATTGACCCTCACTCAGTTACACCTACAAGCCACGCCTACAAGCCACACCCACAAGCCAATCAGTAGCAAGTATGCAAATTAACTCAACTAAGATGGAGGTGGCCACAGAGCTGGAGTTGCCCCAGGCAATGGAGGAAGCCAAGGTGCTGCAGGCCCTGAGCTCTACTCAAGGCTACAAAGTTTAAATTATAGAAGATAAACAAATCCCAGATACCTGCCCAGCTGGGACCTTGGGTTGCCAGGAGCAACCCAGGCTTTGAGCGGGGTGGCGGGGGTGGGGGGGTAGGGACCAAGGCAACGAAGTTTCAATTGTAGAAGTTAAATAAATCCCAGATACCTGCTTCTAACCAGGCACCCCAGTAGGGACCTAAACTCTGAAGGGGCTGTGGGCAGCCTGAAAATGGCCGTCAACCTCTCACCAAGGCTGGCCACCCCCCCCCCATGGGGTGAGGGTTCCCACTAGGGGGCTTAGCCAGCCTGCAAACAGCCATCAGCTGAGGGACCCCCCCGAGTGCACAAATTTTTGTGCACTGGGCCCCTAGTATATGTGTGTGTGTGTGTGTGTGTGTATATATATATACATATATATATATGAATTTGTGCACCCAGGGGGTTCCCTCAGCCCGGCCTTTGCCCTCTCGCAGTCTGGGACCCCTCGGAGTATGTCCACCTGCTGGTGTGCCTGGCCAGCCTGGGTGAGGGGGTGAGAGCTGTTTTCAGGCTGCCCACAGCTCCCATTGACCCAAGATCCCAGCGAGGCTGGCTAGAATCTGGTTTCTGGGGTTTATGTATCTTCTATAATTGAAACTTTGTTACCTTGAGTGGAGGCATAGGCAGGCAATGAAAGCCACTTGTTTGCTTCAGCTCCGTGGCTTCTATAATTGAAACATTGTTGCTTGAACAGAGGCCCACCGACCTAGTCAGGCAAATGTAATGGAAGCCTCCTGCTTATTCCAGCTCTGTGGCTGCCCGTTGCCATCTTGGCTGGGTTAATTTGCATACAGCCGCTCTGATTGGCTGGTGGGCATGGCTTAGGTGTCTTGGGGTGATCATCAATTTGCATATTACTCTTTTATTAGATTAGATATTTAAAGTCATGTTCTAGTTCTAGCCAGTTTGCTCTATGGTTAGAGAACCAGCTCTCGGACTGAAAGGTTGTGGTTTCAGTTCTAGTCAAGAGGACATACCTTGGTTGTGGTCTCAATCCCTGAGTGCCAGAGGCAACACATTGATGTCTCTCTCTCACATCAATGTTTCTCTCTCCATGTTTCTTCCCCTCCTTTCCACTTTCTCTAAAAATCAATGCAAAATAATATGCTTTGGTGAGTATTAACAAAAATAAAAAACAAACAAAAAATGCCATGCTCTATTTTGTTTTAATGACTATAATAGAATAGCCTGGACAAAAACTGATAATCAAAGAAAAATGTGTCTAAGCCTGTCTGGATTTCACATGTTACTTATCCCCTGGAGGGGGGAGGCGGGAGTCTAGTCTCTTCTGCCCAACTATGCAGGCGCCAAGGAATGGACTCCACAGAGCTCATACAGAGGGGGTCCCTAGGCAAGTGCTTTTCAGCACCAGGAAGATTGGGTTCCTTTCTCTCCAAGAAAAGGGCTGTTCTAACTGCAGCTACAGATATATGTATATGCCAGAATATTATTATGAGTTCAGTTTGGTCTCAAAAGTCTAAATTCTACACAGTAGAAATTATTCTGCTTAATAGACTTTAGCACAGCAAGACTATAAACATCAAGAAAACTCCCTTAGTCATGACAGAGTGTGTCAAGAAGGGCTCCTGCAAGCATATTAGTTGGTTTCCCAAGGGTGCTGTTGTGTAAATCATCTTGAGTACATTAAATATGAGTAACGTGCTTCAATTTGATAAGTGGCTTCCATCTGAAACCAACTTCCACTTTCACTCATTCAAATCCGATCAGAAGGATTATGAGGAACTACAAGTATAAAAAGGTAAAATTCTTTATCAATGATTACATTTGACCAGTTGTCAACACTGACATATTGATTGGCCTAAAAGATTATTTCCTTGTAAAAAACACTAAAAACAACAGTGTCTAGAATTCCACTAAGGCAGTGGTTGTCAACCTTCTGGCCCTTTAAATACAGTTCCTCATGTTGTGACCCAACCATAAAATTGTTTTCATTGCTACTTCATAACTGTAATGTTGTTACTGTTATAAATCATAATGTAAATATCTGATATGCAGGATGGTCTTAGGCAACCCCTGTGGAAGGGTCATTCAACCGCCAAGGGTTGTGACCCACAGGTTGAGAACTGCTGCACTAAGGTCTTATATACAGTGCATCAATTACCGCCTTCACACTAGAAATAGGACTGCAAAATAGGACTATAAAATCCTATCTAATAAAAGAGTAATATGCAAATTAACCATCACTTTCATGATAAAGATGGTGGTGCCCACAGTCAATAAGGAGGGACTATGCAAATTGATGCGACAAGGCGAGAGGCAAGAGTCGGAAGGTGGCTCTGGCCAGGCAAAAGCGAAGGCGGTGCCGGCAGCCAGGTGAAGGAAGGCCTATTCTTGCATGAATCTTCGTGTATCAGGCCTCTAGTGAAATTATAAAAGCCTAAATATTTTCAGAGATGAATGAAACTATGGAATTTTTTATATAAAAACTAGGGGCCCGGTGCACAAAAATTTGTGCACTCGGGGTGGAGGGAGTCCCTCAGCCCGGCCTGTGCCCTCTCACAGTCTGGGACCCCTCAGTGGATGTCCTATGATGGCCCCAGTCTGCCAGGCGCCTTGTGTGTGTATGTGTGTGTGTGTGTCACCACTGGAGACCTGCCCCAGCCGCATCTGAGGCTCGGAGCAGT
>PVJC01052699.1:0-11050 GCA_004026665.1 Murina feae
AAAATTGTAATTCTGGAACATACAATTAAGAGAATTGAATAAGTCAAAGCATATAGTTTTTTTGTTTCTATAATTACGGGAACTGTTTTACTAAAAATTTACTTCACACATAATTTCCAAAGTTTTCATCAAATTATGACTGCTTTCTCAGAAAAATCACATCAAATAAAGGATTTTTGAATGCCAACTTCTAAAATACCTAACATAAGAGACAGTCAGAGTGTTCTGAACACGATCAACATACAGCCAAGCTAGTGATTTATTAATGACTCTAGCATTTGGATAGATGGCTAGTTACTAAAAATTTGGAGGAGTAAAAATAAATTATCAGTATTAAAATAAAAAAATATTACCTCAGAATCAAAATCCATTAACAAAACAATTTTATCCTTGATAGAGCTGAATAGATTATGCTTGTGAATCAACTGGAAAACATCCTTATGTCTTAATGTTAAGTATATTTCCAGAGCGTTGCCATAGTTTTTATCATAGGTGTACCTGGTAATAAAAATGTTTTACATTAATGTTCATCAATACTTCTACTTAAACATACACACTTATATAAAAGTCATGTTTTACAATATTAAAAAATGAAACAGGTTTAGAGAGGAAAGTTAACTTTTTTTTGAAACTATGCCTTGGAATTTAACTATATATGACTAATAAATATTTCTTTTTCACAATCTTGCCAAATATTTCTTAAAAAGTATTCAGTATTTTATTTTTTATAGAAATTCTTAATTTTTTAAAAATAGAAATCCACCTATCAGACAAAAAAAACCCTATTATCCAAATGAAGGGAATGCTTATTTTAGTAGAAAAATCAGTTCTAATTCTTATAAACAGCATTCAGCTGATAAGTGATGTTCCAAAAGCTTATTTATAGGGGAGCTGTATAAAATGTAATGTGTTTTTCTGTTAAAACAATGGCTTTCACATTGCTTACCTCCCTACGCTGGCTCCTGGAAGCCAGCTGAACCTACACTGCAGTGTGTGTCCAGTATTAGTACCACAGAATTATTAGTATCATTGGGATGTTGTTAGTGCTACAGAATCGAAGGAATGTCCAGAACCATGTTCTCAGAGCAAAATGATGAATGACACAAATCCAACTCCTTCTATGCCAAGACCTTGCCTGGTCTTGGCAAAAGATGTAAGACGGGCAAGGAAGTGGTGGGAGTGCCAGGAGGGCCTGCAGCAGAAGAGTCTTCCTGATACTACCTGCAGTTTGCTTCTTGTTCACTAGACCAGCGGTCGCCAACCTTTAGGACCTCATGGACCACCAGTGGTCCACGGACCATGGGTTGGCGACGCTGCACTAGACCAAAGCTCTGTGAGGGCACGAGTGTGGCTTATCTCTCTCTCTAGCACAGGCATATAGCACAGAGCCTGGGCCTCTTTGTAAAAGTACCCAATAGACATGAAACGTAGCCCAGATTCCATTTACTGCACCCATTTACTGCACCCTACGTAAACGCTAGGCACTGAACTTAGTTCTTGATTATGACAACTCACTTAAGTCTTAAAACCATCCCCTAAGGAACTATTACCTGCAATCTTACAGATAAGGAGTCTAAGGTCTAAGGAGAGACTTACTGACTAGAGATCCAAGAACGACAGGATCCACAGCCTCGTGGGGAAACCATTTTGCTTATGTAATCTCAGATGCAGCCCCTTCCCTCCCTGAACCACTGCCTCTGCTAAGTACTGCTGAGCAGGACTCTTCTCTGGGAAACGGATTGTGTTACAATTGCACACGTTTTTCTTACCTCGCAGTTGTTCACTGAAGGTTCATGAAAGATTTTCTCTTAAGAGAAAATATAGAAAAATGGCATAAAGGGCTCCCTTCCCTCCTGTATATCTTCCCTACTCAGAGTTTACCAGACCTAAAATATGAAAAACTTCCCATGCAGACGGAATTGAAAAAAGCAGCACTAAATCACACTCACAGTTCTGCCAGGGTCTGAAGTAAGGTCCGGTTCTGACTGTCTTTCTTCAGGTGCTCCCGAACTGCCTGAACGATCACCGAGTTGTTGTACAGATCTCCGGGCCATGCTCGGACCAGCGTGGCAAAACCCTAACCACGCGGGGAAAGGAACAACACTCTCTGAGTAGGATAACGATCTAAATAGTCTAGACATGCCCAAAAGTACTCATGGAAACGGAAAAAATAATTTTATGATGAAAACCTTGGTCCATGTTTGCAGACTATGGGTTTGGGGGTGGCCACGGGAGACAGAATGACTGCACCCTAATCGCTATTTACCACTCCTGGGACGGAGGTGGTGTCATCCACTTCTACTCTTACTTGATGAAACAAACGCACAAGTAAGAAATGCCCCTGGGTCCTTAATGAAGCACCACTGCACAGAAAGAAGGTAGGTGTGACTTGCTGTCCTCATTCTGGACCAACTGCCACATGTGGATGACGCCTCTAACATCCCACAGACACCGTCCGGTCAGCTCCTCGCCCACCGCCTCTCATGCACGTTGGGGCTGGGCTGCACAGCCAGGACAGCGGCTCCCCGTGGCTGGTCCCACAGGGGAACCGCCCAGCATCCTTCACCAAGTTACCCTCTTTGTCCTCCTTCCACTCCGCCTCTAAACCTTGTTTCATTTGGGAATTTGGGACTTTGGTTCAAGTCTTATCCCCTAGCTCTTACCCTGACGATCACTAGATCTCGAACTTTGTGGTTCTGACAGAAAACCCCAGATTATCTGGATCCTGTTTCTCTCCCACGGCTGAGTCTTGGCCCGTACCTTGGGCAGCCTCTGCCCTCCTGATTCCTGACTTTGGCCCTCAAGCTTTGTAACTCAGTACAGTAGAGCAGCTTACTTACTGGTCCTTGACAACTTTTAGGAAAAACACAGCAAATAAAAGTAAATCTTTTCATATTATTGAAAAAAGTCATATTAATATTAAATAACTCAACCAATGCTTTAATAAACTACTTTGAATTTGTTTAAATGATACTTAGAAATGAAAATTATATGGTACAATTTGCTTCTGTAAAGTACCAGGATTTGGTAAGAAGAAAACCACAGAAGAATCAGGAATACAGTCTCCATGAAAGGCCTACACATTTCCTCCTAAAATGACCTTCAGGAAAGATGGCAACATACTACAGCAACAAGCCACACATTTCCATCCAAACTGCAACCTTCCTCCACGTGAGCATGACTGCAGTGACTGACATCTGAGGACACTGTCGAGAACCACTGGTTTACACACGCTGTGACTCAGACTACGAGTGACTGCTGAAGGATCATCATCCCATTCACACGTGTATGCCTGGTGGCTAGCACATTCCTGGAATAGAGTAGGCACTAACCAGACACTTTCAGAATAAATGTGTTAAATTAACAAAGTTTAAAAATTATAACCCTTTTTGGGTACATGCAAACTTCAAACTTAAATTACAATTTGACATGCTATCTTTTAAATGAATGGCTTTGGGTGAGTTAGTTAATTTCTTCATTTTTTAGTTCCCTCACCTGTAAAATTGAAATTACTGTGTATAGTGTTGTTGGGAATATAACATCACAATTTGCATATAAAAGTGCAGTATACAGTAGATAATCAATTTATGTACTGCCTTTCTCTTAATCAATAAGCAAACAGATCATTTCCAATGCCTTGCTCCATTCCTACCCCCTCAATTTCTCTTTAATTCTCCTTTGGCAAACTTAGTTCTAAGTCTTACACGTTAGGAAGTTCTGATTTCTTAAGGGGGATTATAAACAGTAATAGCAGCTGCTATTCCATTTATGAAATCCCCAAATGGCACGAAGTCCCTTTTTCTATTAAGGTGGTAACTTAAAGAAATTCTCCAAAATTTACATGGATTAGAGATTTTCACCATCTACGTTATTAACATTAGTAGGCATTAGAGTTTATCTATCTCAGTTTCATCTACCACACACAAACTGCAAATCAGTTAACTTTAAACCAGTTGCTCCATTATGTTATTTTTCTAAAATTCTTAACATTTCCCATTGAGAACAAGTAAATATGACCATGCCTGAATGCCATACCTCATAATCACTTTCCAAAAATTCATGTAAGATCATTTCATAAATGAGTGGTTTCAGAACTGGATCCCCTCTTGGCAAATAAGGACTGATGGCCTAAGGAAGCAAAAGGGAAAAAACAAAATGTAACAAAAATCTTTAAAAAGCGGTAAAACCAAACTACATTTAAATTATACAGAAAACATAAAAGTATATTTTCAATTTTAAAATTTAAGGCAAGAGTACTTTGGGAAATTATTATAAGGAGGAAAAAGTCAAATGAATTCTATTTTCTTTGAGCACATTATAATTTTTTTTATGTATCTATGAGGAATATGCATGCTGGAATGAATGAATAAAAATTGCCTAGGTTAACCTGCACAACTCTGTTCTTTCTGTTGAATTAATGAAAATCTAAATAACAAGAGGGAGAAGGTCACCGAGATTATATTAAAAGGAGGATCCGCATGAGCACAGGCACAGGGCCAGGAAAGCACACTCTGTATTCAGGGAGGTCACCTGTGGAATGAGGTCACTCAAGGGAGATGAGGCTGCAGAGGAAGGGGAGGAGGAGTCACAAAAGGAGTTCAGATCTTATCTTGTGGGCAGAGGCAAACAACAGGTATGGGGAAGGGAGAGCTGCACACTGACTTTTTCAGCAGCGAACTCTGGGTCAGGGTTGCTGGCAGATCTACCAAGAGTTAAGGCAGCAGTACCGGAGGAAAGAGAGAGGCCCTATTGATACTCACAGCGTAAAACTGACAAGAATTGGAGATTAAATAGAATAAGGAGAGTTAGGAGTTCACATCAAAACAATGGCGCTGAGCTACTAATCAGGGAGGAATGGGTATAATGTGATGTCATAAACACAGATTGAAAGGAGAATGACCAAATTTGGGAAGAAAATGGAGTCACATTAATTTGAGTGATCCTTATCAATAATATATACAGTAAAAAATGGCTATCACATACTTCTAACATAGATATTCAAAAGAGAAGTTTAGGTTATGGAGCCACCTGGTAAACATGGCCAGAGGACTAGACAACACACTCCATAAGCAGCCCGATCAACATGAGGAGCAGTGTCCTTGGGGTTTCCGAGGGATGAGAACACATATGGGGCTGACCAACTGAGTAACTGGGAACTTTTGAAAGAATATTCATAACGCTAAGAGACCACTGAAAAGGCCCCCACATATGTTGAATTTTTTAAAAAAATAAACAAATATAGGAATATTTTATTGATCTGGATATTGTGCACCAAGTTGAAAGGTTTTTAAAAAATGACTATGGCTGGTGTGCTAAGTGGTTAGAGCATAGCCCTGCACACCGAAGGGTCGCAGGTTCTATTCTGGGTCAAGGGCATGTACCTGGATTGCATATTCAATTCCCTGCCCAGATTGGGGCATCTGCAGGAGGCAACCAATCGATGTGTCTCTCTCCCATGGATCTTTTTCTCTCTCTCTTTCTATTATCTATCTATCTATCTATCTATCTATCTATCTATCTATCTATCTCCCTCCTCCCCCCAGCCTGTCTCCCTCTCTTACATCCCATTCTCTCTAAAAATCAATGGAAAAAATATCCTTGGGTGAGGATTAACAAGACAAAACTAAACAAAAGATTAAGAGTCTCTTGCTCTACTGACTGAGCTAGCCGGGCGTGGTAACAAAAGATTAAAAAATAAAGTATTGGAATTATTTGTTAGAGCTACACAAACTTTTCCGTTTATTTTACAGTAAGTAAAATATTATTTTAAAAAGCATTAATCTTCAGAAAATTTGAAAACACACCCTCATGTTTTAAAGCATACTGGATGAGATAATACCTGTTTTCCACATCCATTAAAAAGAACATGACTAGCCCTGGCCAGGCGCTTAGCTGGCTGGAGCATCACCCTGTGCACCAAAAGGTTGTGGGTTCAATTACGTGTCAGGGTCCGTAAGGGGATGCAATCAATTGACGCTTCTCTCTCTTATTGATGTTTCTCTCATTCTCACTCCCTCCTTCCTCTCTCTAAAAACGTAACCTCAGGTGAAGATTAAACAACAAAAACCACACTAAAAAAGCATGACTAGCCCTGGCTTGGTTGGCTGAAGTCACCCTGATATGCCACAGTTGAAGGTTCAATCCCGAGTCAGGGCACATGCAATCAATGGATGCATAAATAAGTGGAACAACAGATCTCCTTCTCTCCCCCGTCCTCTCTAAAATCAGTAAAAAAATTTTTAAAAAAAGGAATATGAAAACTTCATCTGAACACAGAACTGGAAGGGGATAAGAAAGTGAACACATCATTTATGTACTATATGATATATGTAAATTTTTATACATATAACATATAAACTAATTTTTAAACTAATTTTCTGAAAGTTTGGTTTTTCTTCCTAGCTGAGCTAATACTCACTTCCTAATAAAGAAGTGACTACTACTATCTTAACTTTATTTCTATCTCAATAAAGACATACCTTGTTTTATTGCACTTTGCTTCATAGCACTTCACAGACATTGTAATTTTTTAAATACAAACTGAAGGTTTGTAGCAATCCTGCATGGAGCAACTCAATTGAAACCATTTTTCCAACAGACTCAGATGATGATTGGCATTTTTATTTTTTTTTTTAGCAATAAAGTATTTTTTAATTAAGGTATGTCTACTGTTTTGTTTTTTTTTTTTAAGATATAATGCTATTTCACATTTAATAAACTACAGTATAGTGTAAACAACTTTTGTATGCACTGGGAAATAAATTCATGTGACTAGCGTTATTGAGATATTTGCTTTATTGCACTGGTCTGAAACCTAACCCACAATATCTCTGAGGCATACCTGTATTAATATACTACATAAAAAAATTAAGAGTTAAAAATAAAGTTAGGCTTACCTTAAGCTGTCCAATTTCTTTAAATTTATAAACTTCATATTCCCAGAGTGCTGCATTTTTCCCAAGAATTTTCTGGCATTTGCTGGTAGCAGAAACATCCCAGAGACAAAATAAGTTTTAGTAAAAAGAAATAAACTGAGACAGAGTAAGTAGACATTTTCCTTCATGTTTTAAATTAATCTCTCATCTCAGAGTTTTGACAAAATTCTATCTCAAGTGGCACTGGTACTCACTCGTTTGTATATACAAGGTTGATGAAAATAATAAAAGTACAAAATACTTATAAGTAAAGATGAATACCTTTCAGAAGACTATATACAATGAGGGGTTTTTCGCATGACTTTCCTGTTCTGGGTTTCCTATTTATCCAAATGAGCACTGCTGATCTGAGGACCTTTCTTGCCTTGAAGAAATGTCATCATACCCCAAAGTGCCAATTTAAACCACGTCTTGAATGGCTTTAAATAATGGACTACAAAATTAGACTTGAGAAAATTAGAATCCTACCAAAGTATAGTATATAATCTGAAGAATAAAACTTTACTCAATTTGCACATGAAAGAAACATACTTTCTTAAATCTCAGGGGAGGAAAAGTAGGCCTGAAGGCTATCTTCCGGTCAGCCATGTACAGGCACCACAGAGCTGCAGGCAAAGCCATTCACACAACACACCCATACAACCAGAGGTAGGTTCTCTGCCCACCATAGACCGCGGCAAACCAGGAGCCTGCAGTCTGATCATTTCCATTTAATTGCCACCATCTTGTTGAGAGACAATCCTGACTGAGAGGCTCTGACTATCTTCTTCTCAAGGATACCGGTTAAGTGAAGAGCCCTGAATATTAGAGGACCCAAACAGTGCTTCCTTCCGGAGCAAAGGACAGGTTTGTTTTCTGTCCAGTAGAATAAAAGTAACATCTTCCTCTGAGGCCAAGGGAAGGCAAGCTTACTGTCCATTATAAAAGAACTAGGGGCCTGGTGCATAAAAATTTGTGCACTCGGTGGGGGGGGGGGGAGTCCCTCAGCCCAGCCTGTGCCCTCACAGTCTGGGACCCCTTGGGGGATGTCTACCTGTTGACTTGCCTGGCCAGCCTGGTGAGGGGCTGAGGGCCGTTTTCAGACTGCCCACAGCCCGTTTAGGGTTTGGGTCCCTACTGGGGTGTCTGGCCACAACCCCTTCAAGGTGGGTGTCATCCACCTCTGGGGTACCTGGCCAGCCTGGGTGAGGGGCTGAGGGCCATTTTCAGACTGCCCACAGCTCCCATTGACCCAAGGTCCCAGCAAGGCTGGCTGGAATCAGGTTTCTGGGTTTTATTTATCTTCTATAATTGAAACTTTACTGCCTTGACCAGAGGCCTAGGCAGGCAACAGAAGCTTCCTGTGTGCTTAAGCTCCGTGGCTTCTATAATTGAAACATTGTTGCCTTGAGCAGAGGCCCAGCCGGCCTAGACAGGCAGTTGCAATGGAAGCCTCCTATTTGCTCTAGCTCTGTGGCTGCTGGCCTCCATCTTGGCTGGGTTAATTTGCATATAGCCACTCTGACGTGGCTTAGGTGTCTCAGAGTGATGGTTAATTTGAATATTACTCTTTTATTAGATTAGATCAGGCACCCTAAGTTCAGAGTCCCTCTCTTGTAACACAACCCACTGCCTGTGTAGGGTCACCTGGCCCTCTTTGTGCAGTGCTGTAGGACCTGGCACAAGTGCTGGTGTTTGGCTACTAGTATTGCTGAGACACCCCTGAAACTGTGACAGGCTAACTTGTTACCTTATAAAAAGGATAAAATATCAGACTTTTCATGGTTTTTGACACCTTTATCATTAATGAGAAAAATATTTGGTAACAAGTAGATTAGGTGGTTAAATATATATATATGTGTGTGTGTGCGTGTGTGTGTGTGTGTGTGTATCCTATATAATAAAAGGGTAATATGCAAATTGACCCTAACAGCAGAATGACTGGGAATGACTGGTAACTATGACACACACTGACCATTAGGAGGCAGATGCTCAATGCAGGAGATAACCCCTGGTGGTCAGTGCACTCCCACAGGGGGAGCTCTGCTTAACCACAAGCCAGGCTGATGGCTGCCAGCACAGCAGTGGTGGCAGGAGCCTCTCCTGCCTCCTCAGCAGTGCTAAGGATTTCCAACTGCAACTTGGGCCTGCTCTCCACTGGCAAGTGGACAACACCCAAGGGCTCCTGGGCTGCCAGAGTGATGTCTGACTACCAGGTTAGGCCCGACTGCCCGGGGAGTGGGCCTAAGAGAGCAGGTGGACATCCCCCAAGGGGTCCCAGACTGTGAGAGTGCATAGGCCGGGCTGAAGGACCCCCACCCCCGTGTGCACAAATTTTTGTGCACCGGACCTTGTGTGTGTGTGTGTGTGTGTGTATATCCATCTGTGCTGTGGTTAAAATCATAATTAGTAAAAAATTACCATTAGGAAGATTAAATAAAAAACATCTTTCAAATGCAGAGAATGGTTTATTTTTACTGCTAACATTGATGAATTCTATTTATATTAGCAAGTAAATGTCATATTACCGTGCTGCTATGTCATATTCTCCTTTTTCCACCAGGTGGTTTATATATGCCAAGCCAATGTCCTAGAGAAAATTAATGAAGGAATTTCATAATTAATTGGAACAACTGAAAAGCTGAGTCTACTTCTGAAGAAGCCATGACATTAGGGTTCTATTAGCACTACTGACTAGAACCTATTTATGCTGCTTAGTATGCTTTATATTATTATGCTCTTTTTTTCTTAAGATATTCCTGTAATTATACTCATTCCCTTCCCAATCATATTTAAATACACTTGCATTTTCACAAATTTTAGAATTCGCAATGAGCTTTCACCTGTAAAATGTGAGCCACCTGCCTTATGTCAAGTCTGAAGAAATGTTGTAAGTAAAACAAAAGGACAGGATATATTAAAGGGAAATATTAAAGGTAATGTTAAAGTGAAACGAAGCCCAGAAAAATATGTAATTCAAACCCATAAGTTTACAGATGAGGAAACTGGGCCTGATTGGATTCAGAGTATTCATGTTTATTCACTTATTCTACCTTGGTTCTGGAAGGATTTGGGGTAGCCTGTGGCTCTTGCTTGACCATCCCACAACTCTTCTTCTGAAATATTATTTTCACCCAAAAGCATTTTCATGAGAAGCTTAAACTCAGCATACATAACGCAACTTGGACTTTAAGTTCTACTTTATGTACACAGAAGTTTTTACGGACTTTCTCCCTTGATGACAAAATTGGCAGGAGCTCATTTTTCTCTCTGCCTGCCTCGTCATGAAATTATAATGTGCCAGGAGGAAAAGTCTATGCATAATCAATGCATAGGACATGCCCATTCCAAGAGTGAAGGGAACTACCCATAGTTCTTAGTTTATTATATTTTTACTTTAATGACTACTATGTAGAGAATCATACTTCAAATCTATAGGAACTAGAGTTAAGAAAGGGTGCTTACATTTATGTCTCTGAAAACAGACCACGTGGCCCTTCAGAATCAGACTCTTCCAATCGGGCCAAGCAGTTTCATGACTCTGCACCATCACATATATTATTGGCTGGAATATTTGCTGCTTCATTTCTAGATAATCCCTGCCTACGCTCCACAATTTTGAATGAATGAATGAATGAATGAATGAATGAATAAATAAATAAATAAATAAACAGATGCTCTGGTTCTTTCTCTGTTTAGTTCCTGAATTATTTTGCTTGTACATTCTTGAGAATTAGGTCTTTATGTGAAGTTTTACAGATAAGTTGAAGGTAGGGGAAGTACAGGCAAAAGGAATTTGTGCTGAAATCAAGTAGCCATAAAAGACTAAATTTCCAGCCTTCAGCTGTAAACAAGAGTCCTAGGCTAGATGGTCTCTAGGGACCCTTCACACTCAGAGGAGAAGGAGAAGATTTATTTTCTGCTTTCCCTCTGCACGTTCACTGTCACAGTTAGCAAAGAAATAGGCTTCCAGTCACTGTATTTTTCCAGAGTCCAAATGTAATAAAAATGTATTTGATGTCCTAGATTAGTCTCAATAACAAAATCAATTGAGTCTGTTATTATGGAAACACTGAAGCAATTCACTTTCATGAAACTACTCTTGATACATTTTGTGATAATGTGATTTTACCTAC
>PVJC01052700.1:0-11088 GCA_004026665.1 Murina feae
GTTGCAACAGAAGACTTTGGCTGTTGGCCTCCATCTTGGCTGGGTTAATTTGCATACAGCTGCTCTGATTGGCTGGTGGGCATGGCTGTGAGCAGAGGCTCAGCCAGCCTAGGCAGGCAGTTGCAACAGAAGACTTTGTCTGTTGGCCTCCATCTTGGCTTGGTTAATTTGCATACAGCTGCTCTGATTGGCTGGTGGGCGTGGCTGTGAGCAGAGGCTCAGCCAGCCTAGGCAGGCAGTTGCAACAGAAGCCTTTGGTTTGTGGCTGGGTTAATTTGCATACAGCCGCTCTGATTGGCTGGTGGTAACGGTCAAATTTGCATGTTTCTCTTTTATTATATTAGATTCCCCGTACTTTATAGGAACAACATTTAGAGTCAAATAATATTGGTCCTCCTCTAATTGTTCTGAATCTGAATTGTCTTATAATTTGTCACACAGAATTGTGATTTCCTGCTTATAGTCCTATAATGCTAATGCTTTAAAGATAAAGACTCCATCTGATTCACTGAGGAGGCCCTTATCATTTCAAATAAAACAATATTTAGCAATTATTTGTTGAATAAATGATTTAGTCTTCCTCTCTGCTGCTCCTGGGAAATATTTGCTTCTTACCCATTATCTTCTATTTCAGTAAATGTCACTATAACCCATACAATTGCTGAGGACATTTACATGGGAATTTTCCTCACTCAGCTCTCACACAATCCACATTAATCCATGAGAAAATCCTCTTGGTTCTCCCTTTAAATTATATCATGAATTTGACAATTTTTCCCATGCTCAACCATTATCAGAACTATTGCAATATCTTGCTGACTTATTTCTTCACTTTCCACTTGACAGTTTGCATAGAGCAGCAAGATTATCTTTTAACAAAGATGTAAATCAGATCATGTCACTACTATGCTCAAAATGATTTTCTGACTCAACAGTTGCCCGGGATATAGGAAGCTAGAAAGAATACCATTCCCACTTAAACAATATACAGGCAGATAAACTATAAAATTAAAGTATTTTCTTGAATCTGTAATTCAATTTCTACTGCTCTATATAGAATGTTCAAAATTCAAGAACAAAATATGAAACTCAGGGAAAAGAAAAAAGAATCACTAATTGTCAAAGCAATCAATATGGTCAGACTCAAAGATGAACCTCTATGGAGGAATTCACAGAAAGATAATTTATAATAACTATATTAATATGGCAAGCTAGTAGAAAATGAAAAATTCACATGGGGAAAATTCAAGGAAGACGTGAATGTTATAAGAAAAGTTAGAATGGCAGAGGTGGGGATTGGGGAAGGACACAACATTTGACCTAATTACCTACACAATGCTCATCCCAGTAACTTCAGAATGTAGCTTCCTTTTGAGTACACCGATCACTTTCAACAAGATATATGTGTCCTCACTAAAAAAAAAAAAAAAAAAAAAAAGCACAGGGAAACAATTTCAGCAATGTCAAAATAACTAAAAATCACACCAAGTAATGCTCTAACTACAACAAAATTAAACTAGAAATAAAAACAGAAAGATACCGAGATCTCAAAAATTCTGAAAATTTTAGTAATTGAACCATTTCTTTTTTATCTTTATTGTTGAGAATATTACAGATGTCTTCTTTTTCCCCCATTGATCCCCTCCAAAATATAGACAATTCTATATCCAAAATATAAAAAATTCTCAAAACTCAATAAGAGACAAAATAATCCAACTTAAAATGGGCGAAATATTTGAACAGACAATTGATGAAAGAAGATATGTAAATGGCAAATAAGTTTAAAAAAAAGTTCTATATTAGACTGTGGGAAATTGCAAAGTGAAATTACAATGACATCCCACTATACATGCAAGTACACAAAAATTTTTGTCCTATAGTTTCTTCTGGAAACTTAAACATTTAAATATAAGTGTATGATTCATTTTTAATTAATTATTTAATATTTAAATATTTTTGCTTATGGATGTCAAGTTGTTCTAATATCTTCTGTTGGAAAAACTATTATTTTTCCATTTGAACAGCTTTTGCTAAATTTTTGACTATATATACTGGGGGTTATTTCTAGCATCTCTATTCTGTTCCATATAGAAGTTTCAATCTTTGTTTCAATACCACAGTCACACTTACTGCAGCTTATAAGTGTTAGAATCAATTGGGGTGATTCCTTCCAAATTATTATAGTACTAGAGGCCCAGTGCATGAATTTGTACATGGGTGGGTTCTCTCCGGCCCAGCCCCAATCAGCAGATCAGCGCTGGGCCTGTTGGGAGGAGGAGATGGCAGGAGGTTGGCCACCCAGCCAGCTCTGATTGGGGCCTGATCAAAGCCAGTCCATCTGGGGGGAAGGGCTGCAGGTGATTGGCTGGCAAGCCCTGCCCCAGATTGGTGTGGGGAGACCACTTGGGGTGGGGGGACTGATTGTGGGGAGAGGCTGTGGGTGGTTGGGGGAGCCAATTGGGGTCAGCAGCCGGGGTAGGGGCCATGGGTGGTTGGCCAGCCAGCCCCACCCCCAATTGATGTGAGTGGGACAGAGCAGGGGTGAAGCTGGTTAGGGGGAGGGGCTGCAGGCCAATCAGGTTGGTGGAGGCTTATGGGGTTGGGGCTGGCCATGGGAAGGGGCTGTGGATAGTGGGCCAACTGGCCCCACCTCCAAATTGGGTGGGGGGGGCGATCAGGGGCCAGTGGCCAGGGGAATGGCCCACAGGTGGTTGGCAGCTGGCTCTGACGCTGATTAGGATTAGGAGGCCAATCTGGGGTGGGGCCAGCCTGAGGGAGGAGCTGAAGGAGGTTGGCCAGCTGTCCCTGCCCCCTAATTGGGATAGGGTGGGGGCAATCAAGGGCAAGACTATCCAGGTGTTGGAACTGTGGGCTGATTGGAGTGGTGGGAGCCCATTGGGGGCATGACCAGCTGGAGGGTGGGGCATGGGAGGTTGGCTGCCTGCCTCCCCACCCCGCCCCAATCAGGCTGCTCTGCTGGCTATAGTGGACGTCACAGTGAACGGTCATTATGGTTGTTATGGTCTTATGGTTGCTGGCTTTTTAAATATATAGATTTGTTTTAAAATTTTACTTACTTTTGTCTTATACTAAAATATAAAATAATACATAACATCTAAAATTCATAATTTCAAAGTTACTGATATTTGTTGAATAAACAATAACATAAAAAGTCTTTACTAACTGGAATCACCAGATAAATTAATATTTTTATTATCACTACAATTTTTTAGAGAATATCAATAATCTTAGATTTCTTAGACTTCTTAAGTTCTATTTTTTAAGGACTTTTGGTAGTTGTATGACTCCTTTGGTTTCCTTCTCAGAATATTTAAAACTCTTAAATTAAAAGATTAGGAATGAAAACAATCACAAACATTAAATAAGGCTATAAAATAATTTTAAAATCATTTGATGCATTAATGCATATCTTATTATTAAATATACTAGGGGCCCAGTGCACAAAAATTTGTGCACTTGGAGTGTGGGGGTCTCTCAGCCCGGCCTGTGCCCTCTTGCAATCTGGGACACCTCGAGGGCGATGTCCACCTGCTTGGCATGCCTGGCCAGCCTGGGTGAAAGGCTGAGGGCCATTTTCAGGCTGCCCCCAGCCCCTTCAGGGTTCATGCACTGGGGGGGGGGTGGGAGGGCTGGTGAGTGCAGGCCTGGACGTTTCCCACCAGAGGGCCCACGATCGCACACGTCTGGTGGGCCCCCACCGCTGAGGGGACACACCTGGCACAGAACTGGGTGGCAAGTCAGGGGCGGACACTGGTGCAGGATCCCTTGGTGGGGCCCTGCTGCTGAGCAAACACACCCGGGGTGGAGCCAGGCAGCGAACTGGCTTTGGATTCTCCACTCTGTGCAGCAGACGCTCCCGCACGCCCTGTGGAGGCCCCTGGGGGGTGTATGAAGGTAGCTGACCCTGGACGGGTGCTCCCGCATGCCCCGAGGAGGCCCCCGGGGCAGAGCCAGGCAGCAGACCCAGGACGGCTGCTCCTGGATGCCCCAAGGAGGACCCACTCTCCCACACGCCTGGTGGAGCCCCCTGGGGGGTGGAGCCAGGCAGTGGTCCCAGGGCAGGCACTCCTGGATGCCCCGAGGAGGCCCCAGGCTGGACCCCCCCCCACTGAGCTGACACACCTGGCACAGCTATGCCAGCCGTGGAGGCTCCCAGTGCAGAGCCGCCCTGCCAGCCTCCATCTTGGCTGGGTTAATTTGCATACAGCCGCTCTGATTGGCTAGTGGGCGTGGCTGTGAGCAGAGGCTTAGCCAGCCTAGGCAGGCAGTTGCAACAGAAGCCTTTGGTTTGCTCTAGCTCCATAGCTGTTGGCCTCTATCTTGGCTGGGTTAATTTGCATACAGCCACTCTGATTGGCTGGTGGTAACGGTCAATTTGCATGTTTCTCTTTTATTATATTAGATAGTTTATCTTTTACTAGAAAGGCATCTAATTATTATGATTACAAAATAGTGGTAAACATAAAATTAAACACATATATAATATATCTAATGGAATAGAAAAATAAAAATATGTACCATTTTTATTGGTAACAAAGAACACATGTTCCTTGACTTATAATCAATGTTTTAATAGATCTATTATAAATTGAAAATACTGTAAATCAAAAGTACGTTTTAACATTATGCTGCAGAATATTGGTTTTATTTTTGTGAATGCATGGATGAATGCAAATTACTTTCACAACATTGTAAAGTCAAAAAATTATAAGTTGTACTATAGTAAGTTTGGGGTAGTCTGTACTCTAAGCACTGGTGTGACTCATTAGCTCCGTTGATAATTTTTTTGAAAATGCTAAATTTCAGTTGGAGGCTGTTAAAATATATATGTAAAATTTTTTCTATCTAAGTGAAGCTCTTGAATGAGTGAAGACACCAGATTAATAGAAATTTATATTTTCAAATGCCACTCATTTTTAATAGTAGAGAACACTGTTGTCAAGCATTTAGTATGCAACAATTAATAGATGACCTGACTCTATCTATCTATCATCTATCTATCATCTATCTATCTATCTATAATCTATATGTCACCACATAGAAATTTTTCAGAAGAATATAAATTAATAGAAATAAAATGTATATGAAGTTTTCTCATCAGGAATAAATCAAAGAGCTCTCTCTGCCTTTACAAAATGGTGTTTGCTTTAAAAGTAGGTATCTTGGGATCCTTAGCTATCTAATAGGAAAAAAAGAAAACATTTGAAACTGTCTAGTGCTCAGGTTCAAGAGGTTGCTGAAGAATAGTTCTCCTGAAAGCATCTGATAGAATCCAGAGATAAAGAGCAAAAGGTAACAGGGAGGTCTGCCAGAAGAGTCTATAGAATTGAAAGTGTTTGCAGAGATGTGCCCCTCAGGTAATTGATAAAAACTAGAGGTATAGTGCACTGAGATAAGAAACTACCAAACATAAGAGAATAAAAATTTTCTGCTGGGGAACTCTGAGCTAATCCATCAAGCTTATTTTTTTCCGTCCTTTTCCATTTCACTTTCCTTCAATAAAGTCTTTATTTTGACAACGTAGAAAGGTTTACACAAAAGGACTGTAATGGAAAAAGTATAATAATCCTTAAATTCACTTTCTAGGACAAGTTTACTTGCTACGAAAGAAGGTAGAAAGTTGGCAATTTCCCTCACATTTGAACTAACCATAAACAAGCAGGGCTTTACAAAACTATCATGGAAATTAAATAAGTTTGGTTACTTGAAAGGAACTCTAGCTTTTAATGGGATTAAAGTAGAAGCTACATTAAACATCCAAAATTCATTTCTGACTCTCAACCAAACAATATGGTTCCATTCAGTGTAATAGCTCTTGTCTTGATAAAAATTTGTACACTTAATTGATTTTTCTACCTGCACAGAATGGGTTACAGAATCGTTAGAGAAGAAACCAGTATTTGATGATAAACAATATATTTCAGATGTTTTCCTTGGTGTAACCAAACGTGCTCTAAAACCTATTAGCTTAAGGATCCTAGAAAAGGCACTGTAGCAGTGATCCTAATTCCTTGGATCACTAGACGTCACCGGCCAACAATAGGCCATTGTTCAGTTTGTGACTCAAGGAACCCCCGAAGTAGAAGTATCTCACAAAAATCTAAACTGCACCTGGTGGCCTACAGTTCGACAACCTTCATTCTCTTATCACCCCATTGCTTTTTCGGCCACATCACTTCTCTTCTGTATCCATCCGCCTGCGGTGACCTGCTCTGTGCACAGTGCTTTCTTTGAGCAGACTCTAGCATCACCTGGCTGAGGTTACCTGGGAAACTATTTCTTCTGCAATCCCCACTCCAAGTTCATCTCCATCTCTGCCTGCTTCAGTTCCCTGAGTTTTACTTTTTGTTTCTGGAAGATGATAGGAAAATAGTTTCCCTTCAGCATGTTCAACTTAGAAACGGAGATGACAGAGCAGAGTTCTGTGGTCTCTCCGTGACATGTTCTTTTAATCTTACCACCGGACTTCTCCTTTCCAGGATTGCCTAAGTGAGAATGTTGACGGGTGAAAGAGCAGCCTTACATTCTACCCAAATGGCTTCTTCTTTCTACCTCATGGCCTTCTGAGTCTTGCCCACCACACCAGGGTCTTTTGTCTTAAATAGGCACATTTTTTCTAAGGCACACATTATTTTCCCCTCTAATCTGTGCTTTATGGCATTCTATATTCACCATTTTTAAAAATAAAGTATATATATATATATATATATATATATATATATATATACTATATATATATATATATATATATATATATATATATATATATAAATAAAAGTGAAATAGTAAAATTAACTGTTTCTTTGGGATGGGGTAAGCCACGCCCACCAGCCAATCAGAGTGGCTGTACACAAATTAGCCCAGCCAAGATGGAGGCTGAGTGCCGGGTGCTGTGTGTGGATGGGCGGAACCGATGGGCCGGGTGGCGGGTGCTGTGGGTGGGTGTGGGTGGCGCACCATGTGAGGGTGGCGGTGGTGTGTGTGGGGTGGGCGGGCCGCTATGGGTGGGTGGCAGGCTTCAGGCCAAAGGTTGGACAGGAATAGGCTGAGCTGAGGGACTCTCGAGTGCACAATATATTGTGCACCGGGATCCTAGTATGTATATATATATATATATATATATATATATATATATATATATATATATATATCTCAGAGAGGAAGGGAGAGGGAAGAGAGATAGAAACATCAATGATGAGAGAGAATCATTGATTGGCTTCCTCCTGCGCATCCCCCATGGGCATGTGTCCTGACCAGGAATTGAACTGTGACCTCCTGGTTCATAGGTCGATGCTCAACCACTGAGCAACACAGGCTGGGCCATTAGATGGGTTTTGAGTCTGTGGCTTCTATATTCCATGGGGATCTTTGCTTACAAACTTGGGGGAGTAGTTAGATACAAGCTTAGACGAATATTAAGCATTTGATACTAATTAAGGAGTTATGCTTGCCCAGAAATTCATTTGGTAATTCTTGGGAGGCTGTTTAACCCCAGGGGCTAAGCCTAGTTGGCATATCCCAAATGCAACTGACGCCCAGAAAGGGAATATGTTACACAGGCTCTCACACATACAGCATTTTCCTAGCTTCTCACTGTCACTCAGCGATAGTTATTCAGAATTCCTAGGTGATATTTTATAATAAAAGAAAGCAAGATAAATTGAAGTCAAACAAAGAAGTGGCAATGTTGCAGTAAAACAAGGTATATCTAAACCACCCAATAGATTTATCATTATTCAAAATGTCATTGGCGTTAATACAATAATTAATTGACTACCAAGAATAACACAGGGCAATAAATCTTTTTTTTTCTTTCTTAGTAACCCCAGCACATGGACAAACACTATCAAATGAACTCATGTCTAAGACTCGTGTTTTTTCTTGGGTGAAATTCAATCTAACAACTCTTAATTTTGAAACCTCAGGAAGCAATATAATTTATTTTATTGCTTCTTAACCCAACTGTTTAAATTATTTCCCCATTCCAAACCACACACCTATTGACTGTGTGATTTCAGATAAAGTATTTAACATCTTTGCCTTCATTTTCTTATCTGAAAAAGGGGATAATAGTCTTACATAGCCACACTGCTTTGGGAATTAAATGAGATATTACTTATAAAGAATGAAACCCATTGCCCCAGACTCAGCAGATGCTAAACAAATAATAGCTATTTTAAATTTGTAAAACAAAAATACAATGTTTAAATCAAGTCAGAAAATAACAAAAGAGGCTGAGATGTGTTTTAATGTTCACATTTCGGTGACCCAGACATTTTTATTGTTAATACCAAAACAATAATCGCAGACTATGGTTGATATCTAGCTTCAGTGAATTAAGATTTTTTTCCTGGTACGGTTATTACCTAGGCAGCACAGAAGGAAATGTTTGAGATCAGAGGTGAAGATATGTTATAGTTGCTGGTAAGTGGGGGGTTACATGGCCAATATAGTCGGGTTGCAGAGCAGCATGAAGACTTTGCATGATGTCAACGGTCTGGATTTAGAGCAAGACCAGTCAGCAAGGGTGTTTATTTTATTTTTTCAGTCACATTCAGCTGCATGCTTTATAATTGCAATAGAGAATAGGATGTAACCAAGATAGGTCTTTTACTATTAAGGTGCAAGGTACATCATTTAATAGAAGCTACATTACACTGTAGAATATAAAATAATTAGTACTAAGCAGCTTAAAGGATTCTAAGTGTATTTTTTGCTCATGTGGGATGGAGAATTGCTAGTTGTAATCAGGCTCTGGAAGGTCTAAAGCTGACAGCTAAATTCTCTACTTTCAAGGGACACTTACACCACTTCTGGGTACTCACCAATGGAAGATAGGCAAATGCCCCCAACCAGCAACAAAAGGACTAGAAAATGCCATGTTTCTTGAATAGAAGGCAATCAGAATATTGGCAATAGCATAAATGCTGGCCACTCCTTCCAAGTGGGCAAAGCTATGTATAGGTACTGCTCTCAGGAAAATGTGATAGGATCAATGGAACAGTGGGTTTCAGTGAGTAAAGAGTTAAAATTTTAAAGTTAAAAATGCAAATTACTGCTAAAGTTTTTTGGGTTTTTTTGTGGTTTTTTGGGTTTTTTTTTTTTGCTTGTATTATAGGAAGCTTGTCATTTAAAAATGAAAACAGTGGCATGTTTTGATTTTGGGTAAAAAAAAGAAATGAAGGTTAGATAATCACAGAATCTATAAATATGTTTTAAAAAAGAGTTGGCGAGCAGGCTGTGCAATCTGATAAGTGTCTAAAGCAGAGCAGTGAGGGTGGGTTCAGTCTGAGGAAATGGGGGCCGAGAAAGGGACTTGTCTACGTCAGGGTCAGTTCCAGGAGAGCTGCAGGTAAAACAGTGATCTCAGGTAAAAGCCAGGTATCATTTGAAGCCAGAACGTGAGTAAAATGAGGAGAGAGGAGCTTGGGGTTAGAAAACTGATGTAGAGGACACAATAAAAGGAAGGGTTTCGGAAGTTGGGCAGGATGGCAGGTAGGGTAGGTTAAGCCATGTCTGATGGGTGTGGGCCTGCATTTCCAAGGTGTGAGGCATGACCTAGGATCTCAGGCCATCTTATGGTGTCTGATGCACAAAGACAAAGGCCTCTGCAAGGCTGATGGCAGTGGTGACAACGTGCAGAGGGAGAAGAAAGAAGCTTTCTGTGAACACAGAGAACTCGTCTTCTACATCTCATATGTACCATCTTCGCCATCTTAAGTGCTGACAAAGGCAAAGAGTGCAAGGAGTTGTAGGGTAGTACGGACAGATTACTACTAAAAGATTTGGATTACAGCAGCAACAAATTCACACAGTAAAATTCTGGAATGCATTTAGTGTCCTTTTTAGTTTATGAGGGAATCTGGCCAAAGTCTATTTTATTTTCTATGTGGACAAAGAACCTAATAAAAGTCCTAATTAGCTTGACATTCATTTCTGTGAAATAAGTAATGGGTATGTACATAATTAGATGTTGGACTAGAGAGATTGCTGGGATTGAGTATAGGATTGCATTGCTAAAATCTGGTATAGAGAGGAGGTTTTTGTCTTTGTGTTTTATCTAGTAGAATTGTTGAGTAGGTAATTATTTTAAAAAATAGATCTATTCAACTGAGGGATTAAAATGAAAAGCTATTAAAGCAGATAGTGATACAATTGGTTTCTGGCCCAGTAAGTGGGAACTTGAGGAAATAAAAGTTTTATATCACTTAATTTATCACATACCTTTTTTACTTTCCTGTAATTTGAAAGCATCATGTTCTCCACCTCTACTTTTAATGAACTCCCTACTGATTAGATCAACCTCCTTTCTATAAATTTGAATAAATAGATGTTTTTAAAGTAAACCTATCAATTGTATATATCATATGACCAATTAAAGAGTCTATTCTAAAATGAAAACAATGTAAATTAAACAACTTATAAAAGACCTGGATTTTGTGGTAGCCTTGGATAAGAAGCATAGCATGTTCTCTTAAAATTAAAAGATTCAAAATTAACCTATAAATAACATCAAAAGGATCATGTTTTATTAATATATAGAGATAAATATCCACAAAGTGTTTGTCTAAAGCTAACAAAACACTGAGTAACAATCATTTTGTCTTTACAGAGAATTAACATTTTTGAGGCACTTTCTATTTACCTCTGAAAATTAACACAGGCTTAGGGTTTGCTTGGCAGCAAGGGATCCCTGAGAGGCTCCCTTATCTCCGTGGCTGAAATGCCTTCAACTCAATAAAACCATGATTTCAGAATTGTTGATAATTAAGTTACAAGTTCAAAAGTAATTTACTGATTTTGATGAGAAAAACTACTTAGGGTATGTGTGAATTATAAATTTTTTTCCATCTAAACTAATAAAAGCAAAATATTAAAATTAACCGTTTCTCCGAGACAGGGTAAGCCACGCCCACCAGCCAATCAGAGCGGCTGTATGCAAATTAGCCCAGCCAACATGGCGGCCGCCACTCACGGACCTGAGTAAACAGCCCTTTCCATTGCGGCAGGAGGGAAAGTGAAGCTGCGCCCCTCAGCTCAGCTCCCATTAAACTGCCTCTAGCGAAA
>PVJC01052701.1:0-11052 GCA_004026665.1 Murina feae
CCCCCCATGGCTCCCCCACCCTACCCCCACTCATGCCCTCACCCCCTGGTGTCTGTGTCCATTGATTAGGCTTATATGCATGCATACAAGTCCTTTAGTTGACCTCTCCCCCTTACCCCCGCCCTCCCCTACCTTCCTTCTGAGGTTTGACGGTCTGATCGATGCTTCTCTGTCTCTGAATCTGTTCTTGTTCATCAGTTTATGTTGTTCATTATATTCCACAAATGAGTGAGATTATGTGATATTTATATTTCTCTGACTGGCTTATTATTTATTTAGTTTCTTAACTTCTCTAAATAAAGAAAAGCATTTTTTTAGAAATGGACATGAACACTGACCACTAACTTAGTTTGAAAATATAGTTCCATATCGTATATATTTGTAATGATGATGATATCATATCTAAGCTGTATTGATCTCTCTCTTCTGAGACAATATATTGAATCCTATAATCCTCTTAACAATCTTATGACATAGTACTTTTACTATTCCTGTTCTGCAGATGAGGAAACTGAGACAGAGAGCTTCAGTCATTTTCCCAAGATCATGAAGACAAAAAAATGGTTCACCAGAGTTCTAATTCTAGCAGTTTTGGCCCCTGAACTTGTACACTTCACCACTATGTTAAAGCACCCTATAGAGAAAGCAATTTGTTCATCAAAACAGTTAGTAAAATTAATCAAAGCCTTGTGATTGAATAGCTTGACCCCTGAAAAACACTGTGTGGTGACATTCTGAATAAAACTTTCTGGTGATTACAGCCTTTTTATTTGTTGCCCAGAGTTGGTGTTTCATAGACAACACAAAGGAAAAAGGAAGAGTTAATATTTCAGAATTAATATATTTATCACAATACTACAAATGTTTTTCTAACAAAGAAAAATGAAAAGATATATTGAATATGGGATCTTATCATCAATCCCTTTATATATTCTCAGGTGTGTATGCTTGAATATGCACACACACACACACACACACACACACTCTGCATACAATTTAAGAAAGGCTGTTCCATTATAAATGACCTGATGGTCCAAGCATAAGCCTGTATGCCAAAAATTATTCAGGCCTAATGCTTTTCTAACATAGGCTTCCGCTATGGCCTTGAGCAAGGCAATTATCTTTCCTAACTGAGTTTTATTAACCATTAAAGAATAATAATATGTGGTTTATGGGGAGAAGTAGTAGTGAGGATTAATGACTTGGTTAATGCATGCCCAGTGCTTTCAAGAGCACATGTGCCATGTGAATACTCTAAGTCAAATGCAGTAGGATTCTGTTTACTTTCAGTTGTCTTAGAATCTAAAAACTTATTCTTTCACAAATATCATGTATGTACCTCCACCAGGAACACCTATGCTACTCTTTACGAATAAGGAGTAAGCTCACATGCGTCTTATTTGCCATAGCACATATTGCCTGGGATTATCTATGGATACCTTCAGTTCAATATTGTCGACTTCTATAAATAAAAAATATTAATTCTAGGAGCACAAAAGGCGTGTTTTCTCTCTAGTGGTGTTTAATTCATTCTAGATACTAGAGATGTCTGTGGTGACATTAGGCTCTTGCACATTAAACTTTTACACAGTGACGTAGCATGGAAGGTAATTGTGGATATGCATAGGCAGTGTCTCTAAAAGGTGTGACTGCTTTTTCCTGTAACAAGCTGATAATATCAGTAAATGGTCCTCATCCGCTGGTAGGAACTGCACTTTATCTAGTATATTTCAGAAGCAACAGTGGGTTTGTATTCATCATGTTTATTCCTTTATCGGATTGCTTTTGTGACCAATATCACTCATTTTCCAGTACTGCTAAGGTCAAGAGCACAGTATTTCTTCAAAAGAGCAATGGTAACTTGTGCTTACAGTTACTAAATTCATAGTTTTGGCTTACTACTAATATCAGCTCAGAATCATGCATTACACACCTATATAGGCCACTAAGACTCTCTCCATCTTATTATTGAAGCTATTCATATAGCTTACCCTGAACAGTTGTTTTACAAATAAAAACTAAACATACTTAATGCTGCTTACCAGTAGTTAATGGCAATTTTTTCAACCAAGTATAGAATAAGCTTTGATATATGAATATTGAAAATTAACATTCACTTCTAGAATTCTCCTTACTTTCCTTTATTAACTTTATCTTTACTTGTCTTCTTCTACCTAGTAATATATAAGAAGAAATATGAGTAATGTATTCCCACATTTCATTTTCTTACTTGATTCAGTTAAAATTCAATATGTCAGAAAAGAAGCATGAGATCACTTCTTAAAATTAATCTATTTTTATTTTTAAACCAATCTGTGTATTTTCAATTACATGATCTAGTCTACTTAGCCTAAAGAGGCCAATAAAACACAGATCTCATTACAAAAAAATTAAATGTGTTTGCATTGGAGGAGTGCAGGCCATTGAGAATAAAGAGTATTAGCAGTCTCAGAATTATAGAGTGGGATAAAAACTGAAAGATAATCTAATTTGTCTCTTCCTTTAAAACACATGAAAAAAGTGTAGAGTTACTTTTTTTTTAAACCAAGACGAAAGGTGCACTGGCTCAAATCAATGTCTTCTAACTCAATGCTCTATTCATTCTATATATGTTGTTCAGAAAGGCAAAAACTGCTAGATTTCGAAGTTTCTCTTCAAATGTTCACTTCCTTGACATGGACTACTCTTGACCTCTGATGTGTAACATCTCTTGTAGTGTGCTACCTACACTTCCAGGTCTCTGTTATTATTTTCTCACTCCAAGTACAAGATGACTGGGCAGTGAGTTGTGCTCTCAGTGGTTGTGCTAATTTTTTATTGAAATTTATCTATGTAACTAAGCTATTTTCAGGGCTCATTTCATGCTGAAAAGTTGTGAGCAGTATCTCTTATGTTTATAATACACATATTTGCTTTAGGTTGCTTATCTTAATGGAACTGATAAAGGAATATATTTCTTAGCTCGATAAAGTTAGATTTTCTGTTTCTGCTCTCACTAGAGTTTAAAGTTAATAGAACAAGCTCTATTTTGACAAATATTTTTCAAACTCCATATTATTCAGTACCTTCTGAAATTCAGATCTGTATCCCAGTGAATTTTTTCCTCTATAAAAAGCTTTAAGAGTGTATATAATCACAAATGAGAAAAATTGCCAACATCAATAGAATATTTTATCATCTGAACTACTTTTTCACTTTTATTCCCTGAACTCAGATTTTTACTTTGTTGTACATATTGCTTCCAACTTAAAGTTTTCAAGTCTGATGAGCCACCTTATTTTCAAAATACTTCTATTCCATTGGACTTATTTAAGAAATCAGAATCTGGTCGTTTGAAAAATAATCAGAATTAGTATTGATGAAAGAGTGTGTGGTTAACTTGTTATCTGGAGATATATTCATAAAAATTCTCCCAAGCAAATAAAGCATCTCGGCACATCATTATATGCTATATATGTTCTTAAAAATAGTTTCTTTAATCTTGGCCATTTAGGAGCAAGCTATTGTGAGCCTCTACCTGTCCATCTTTCTATAAGGAGACTTATTTCTTCTATAGTCACATAATACTTAGATCATGGACAGAAATGGGTAGGGTAAGTGTCTGGGAATTTGCAAGTCTAGATTAAAAAAAAAAGCCTTCTTCTTAGTAATGCTGGTGTACCAGGTTAACTGTTATAGTTTCCTGAGTTAATGATCTCTAAAGTCTTAAATTAAATAAAAAATTACATTTATGTGGTTTTCTCCCCTTTTTGCAACAGGGAAAAACTCAAATGGGTTCAGATTAATTTTATTTTTTATGTTTCCAAAATGTGCAATTATATTACCAAAAGAAACTAGAGAATAATTATTTCTTATATACAAAAATCATCAGTGAAATATATTTGCCAAGTTGCAGATATTTTGTTACAGTTTGTGTTTCTTGGTAATTCATCATTATAAATACAATATGTAAGTTAGACTTTAAAGAAAACTCATTATTTAAACAGTTATTTATTGAGACTACAGAATATTATGCTTATATCTGATAGTTTATCATATGCATCATGAATACATATATTATACTAGTATATTACAGGATATATATATATATATATATATATATATTCATTATTTTTAAATGAATGAACAAGAAATTTTATTTCAATACTAGAGGCCGAGTGCACAAAAATTTGTGCACTCGGGGGGTCCCTCAGCCCGGCCTGTGCCCTCTTGCAGTCTGGTAACCCTCGGGGGATGTCCACCTGCTAGCTTAGGACCACTCCCTGGGGGATCGGGCCTAAGCTGGCAGTTAGACATCCCTCTGGCAGCCTGGGAGCCCTTGGAGGATGTCCACTTGCCAGCAGTCGGACATCCTTAGCACTGCTGAGGAGATAGGAGAGGCTTCCACCACCACTGCTATACTGGCAGCCTTCAGACTGGCTTGTGGCTGAGCAGAGCTCCCTCTGTGGGAGTGCACTGACCACCAGGGGCAGCTTCTGCATTTAGCAACTGCCCCCTGGTGGTCAGTGTGTGTCATAGTGACCCGTCATTCCCAATGGTTCTGCTGTTAAGATCAATTTGCATATTACCCTTTTATTATATAGGATAGAGGCCTGGCGCATGGGTGGGGGCTGGCTGGTTTGCCCTGAAGGGTGTCCCGGATCAGGGGTGGGATTCCCACTGGGGTGCCTGGCCAGCCTGGGTGAGGAGCTGAGGGCCGTTTTCAGACTGACTACAGCCCCTTCAGGGAGGGGCTCCTGCTGGGGTGCCTGGCCAGCCTGGGTGAGGGGCTGATGGCTGTTTGCAGGCTGGCCACAGTCCCTTCAAAGAAGGGAATCCTTCTGGGGTATCTGGCCAGCCTGGGTAAGGGGCTGATGGCTGTTTGCAGGCTGGCCAAGCCCCACAGCAGAGTTCCTCACCCTGTGAGGGCAGGGCCATCCTGGATGAGGGGCTGATGGCTGTTTGCAGGCTGGCCACAGCCCCCAGCGACCCAAGTTTCCAGCGAGGCTGGCTGGAAGCAGGTATCTGGGGTTTATTTATCTTCTATAATTGAAACTTTGTTGCCTTGAGCAGAGGCCACAGCCGGCCAAGGCAGGTGAGCAGCTTGGCTTCCTCCATCGCCGGAGCAACTAAGCCTCCTGTTTGCTCTATCTCTGAGGCTCCCGACCTCCATCTTGGTTGGGTTAATTTGCATTTAGTCGCTCTTATTGGCTCGTGGGTATGGCTTGGGATGTAGAGGAGTGATGAATTGGCATATTACTCTTTTATTAGATTATATATGTTAGATAAACATTAGATTTACTTTTTAAGACAGTGTTTTAATACTTGATCCTATTGATAACAACATTGTTTTCTGAACATATTATTATTACAGTGCCTTTACTCAACAACCCCACCCCCTAAAAAAACCTCCAAAAACCCATTGACCATCTACTATGTGTACGGCATTGTGCTAAAAAGTGGAAGGTTAAAAAAAAAAAGTAAAGCACTGTTCTTGCCCTTGAGGGAATCATATGTAACTGGGATATCCAGATTATGTGGATATTAAAACTTTCTGAACGAATTATGTACAAAATTGTATAAGTGCATAGAAGAAGCAGAGCAGGCTATTTTCCCAGGTCATGGGTGTTTACCAGAGAGGGGAGAAAGAGCTTTTCTTTTGCTCTCTTTCTAATTCTTTGAGTTGTAGAGTTAGATGATTTACTACTATTTTTTCTTGTTTTTTGAGATAGGCCTGTAGAGCTATAAATTTCCTTCTCAGGATTGCTTTCATTGTGTCCCATAGGTTTTGGATTGTTAGGTTTTCATTGTCATTAGTTTCCAGGATGTTTTAAATTTCTTCTTTGATCTCATTGGTAACCCAATCAGTATTTAATATCATGCTATTCAGCTTCCAAGAGTTTGAGTGTTTTTGGATTGTTTTTATTGTAGTTTATTTCTAATATTATGCCATTGTGATCTGAGAAGATGCTTGATATGATTTCAATCTTCTTGAATTTGGAGAGACTTTGCTTGTGACCCAATATGTGGTCTATTTTTGAAAATGTCCCATGTGCTCTTGAGAGGAACGTATGTTCTGTGGCTTTGGGGTGAAATGTTCTGAAGATGTCAATTAAGTCCATCTGATCTAGTGAGTCATTTAGGATTGCTGTTTCTTTGCTGATTTTTTGTCTAGAGGATTTATCCAGTGATGTCAGAGGTGTATTAAGGTCTCCTACTATGATTGTATTGTTTTTTATCTCTCCCTTGGTATCTTCCAGGAGTTTTTTTTTATGTATTTGGGTGGTTTTGCATTGGGTGCATATATGTTTATCAGGGTTATGTCCTCTTGTTGTATTGATCCCTTTAGTATTATGAAGTGGCCTTCCTTATCTCTTGTTCTGGCCTTCACTCTGATGTCTATTTTGTTCAATATAAGTATTGCTACCCCAGCTTTTTTTCCCTTTCCATTTGCCTAAAAGATATTTTTCCATCCCTTCACTTTCAGTCTGTGTGAGTCCCTTATTCTGAGGTGGGACTCTTGTAAAGAGCAAATATATGGGTCATGTTTTTTTATCCATTCAGCCACTTGGTGTCTTTTGATTGGAGCATTTAGTCCATTTACACTTAAAGTTATTATTGAAAGGTATTTGTTTGTAGCCATTTTTATTTTTTGTGCCTGTGTTCTTTCTTACCTTTTTATTTCTTCTTTTTACACCAGTCCTTTTAGCATTTCTTGCATTGCTGGCTTTGTGGTGATAAATTCCCTTAGCCTTTTATTGTCTGTGAAGCTTCTTATTTCTTTTTCAATTTTGAATGATAGCCTTGCTGGATAGAGTAATCTTGGATTCAGTCCCTTGCTTTGCATCACTTTGTAAATTTCCATCCATTCTCTTCTGGCCTGATGTGTTTCTGTTGAGAAATCATATAATAATATAATGGGAGCTCCCTTGTATGTAACTTTCTGTCTCTCTCTTGCAGCCTTTAAGATTCTCTCTTTGGCCTGAACATTTGCCATGGTAATTATGATGTGTCTTGGTGTGGGTCTTTTTGGATTCATCTTCTTTGGGACTCTCTGTGCTTATGTGACTTTTTTCTTCCCCATCTCAGGGAAGTTTTCTGAGATTATTGCTTCAAATACATTTTCTAATCCTTGTTCCTCTTCCTGTTGTTCTGGAACCCCTATTATTCATATGTTGCTTCGTTTCATGTTGTCCCTTAGCTCCCTTAAGCTCTCCTCCTGTCTTTTATTTTTTTTTCTCCAATTGCAGTTCCGTATGTGTGTGTTTTGCTTCCCTGTCTTCTAATTCGCTAATTTGGTCCTGCATTTCTCCTAGTCTACTGTGGAAACTTTCCATGGTATTTTTTATGGCAGTTATATTACCTTTCATTTCTTCTTGATTCTTACATAAGTTGTTGATTTTTTTTCCTCCATCCAGTTTATGCACTCTAGGACCCTTATTCTGAATTCTTTTTCTGACATATTGCATGCATCTGTTTCACTTAGCTGCTTTTCTGGCGATTCCTCTTTTTCTTTTCTTTGTGGGTTTCTTTGTCTACCCATTTTTGGTCTCACCGACTGATCTAGATGTCGAGTCATGCAGGGGCTGCTCCTTGGGTGGTGGTGGTTCCTCGGGCTGCAGTTGCTCATCAAGGTGGCTGCTCCTCAGTTGACAGTGGCTCCTCTCATGGGCGCTGTTAGCAGGAGTGGTGTCTCTGGCTGGTAAGGGAAGCTTCTCACACAGCTGCTATACCTTGGACAGAGGTGGGCTGATCATGTGGCTGCTGCTCATTGGATCTAGGTTGGCTGCACGCTGCTGCTTTTCCTTAGATGGAGCGGGCTGCTTGTGAGGCTGTAGCTGTTTGGACATGGTCTGGTTGCTTACAGGGCAACTGCTCCTCCTATGGGTGCAGGCTGCATACTCAGTTGTTGGTTCTCAAATGGGGGATGGGCTGCTTGCATGGTTGCTGCGCCTTAGGTCGGAGTGAGCTGCATGTGCGACTGATGCTCCTTGGATAGAGGTGGGATGCTCACCCAGCTGCTGCTCGTTGGACAGGTGCAGACTGCTTTTGGCTGATGCTCCTTGGATTAGTGTGAGCTACTCCTCAGACAGGAGCAAGGCTGCTCACATAGATGCTGCTCCTCGGACTAGGGAACGGGCTGCTCACACAGCTGCTGATCCTTGGACAGGGGGCTGCCACGTGAGGCTTCTGCTCTTAGGCCTGGGGCAGGCTGATCATGGAGCTGTTGCTCCTTGGACAAGGGTGGGTTGCTCATGTATCTGCTGCTTATATGGTTGCAGTGCCCTGGGTCAAGGCATTGGGCCGGTCAGGGGAGAGCATGCTTCAGAACTCACAGGAGCCTGCACCCAGGATGGCTGGAGACTAGTTGACTGTGGGACCACAGCTGAAGTAGCAGGTCTCTGGCAGGGGTGTCTGAAGAGTCCCAGGTGTTATCTGAAGGCACCCTGGATGGGGGTGAGGTCTGGCTCCCGTTACAGCAGCTCTCCCTGTTAAAAACACTAGGCCTCTGAGGACGAGCTGGCCTCCTGGAACTGTTTACAGTGGTGGCAGAGGCTGCCTAGTTACGGAAGCCCACTTAGCCAGACCACGAAGGTCCTGCAGGTTCTATCTGTGCCTCACTCACATACACACATGCACATCCCACATGACCACACACTTCTCTTTTGGTCCTTCACTGACTTATACTCTCTCCCTCACTGCCGCCTTTTTCCTGCCTCTGTAGTTGGGTCTGGGGTATGATTGATATGTTCGTGGATGGAGTTTCCTCTACAGGTGTCTGGTTGTAAGATTCACTCTCTAGCACCTGGCCATACAGGATAAAATTCACCACAAAAAGACACCACACAAAGGGACCAAAGCACGAATATACTCACGACAATAATAACCCCACTATAAGTGACCACTTGAGAAAAGAGGATTAGGAGCGAGAAAAGAGAGCAAAAAAGATAAGAGAAAAAAGAGAAAGGAATAAAAAGGGGGCAGAACCAATTGATAAACAAACAAAATAAAACAAACCAAACCAAAAAATACAAACCCCCAGCAAAGAGGATGGGGGCAGAATCTGTAGATGCTGAGCTTATATATAGAAGACAAGTTTAAGAATTGGAAGAATATAGGGAGGATCTCAGTTCAGTATAGAGGAAGTAGAAAGGGGGTGGGTGGATAAGAGGAAAGAGAATGAAAGAAAAGAAAAAAAATAAATTTACAAAAAAATGTGATTTCAAAAATGGTATAAAAATAGCAAAATAAAATAAAATGGAGTGATGGAAAAATAAAGTGAAAAGAAATAGAAAATAAACCAACAAGCACAAACAGGAAAACAAAGAAAAAAGGGGGAAAAAAGGAAAGATAACAAAGTAATTAAAAATAAAATAAAAATGAAATAAAATGTTCCTTTGGCTGGCTTAAGATCCCAGTTTTCTATACTGTAGTGTTTCTCAGGATCCGATTGCTGGGACCAAAAGTCTCTTTTTAGGCCAGTCCCTTTGGACTCTCAGGGACTGTTTAGGTTGTTTTTTTTAAATCCTTTTTACCATTCACGGTGGAGTCTGGGTGTGGCTGTATTAGTTGCCTGGATACTGGAGGGAGTGGTTATCTCTTCAAGGCACAATGGCTGCCCAGGTCCCAGGCTCTGGCATTAAACTCAGCACCAAACTTGCTGCCACCTCTTCTGGACCCGCCTCTCTCCCCAGGTTCCACAACTCGGCACCTTCTCCCACACTCCAGCCACGGGTAAGTGTCTATATCCAAAAGGCCCTATGCACAAGGCTCAATGAAGAAAGGCACCGGCCACAGAGGTGGGAGAGGCTGTGCCCGCGCTCCTCTCCTGCCAGCACACTTCAGTCTTTACTGATTGTGGACCCAGATGTAGAATCCACTTCGAGGGGGGCACACTTCTCTCCTGCCTGCACACCCCAGCCCTTTCCTGATTGTGAACCCGGATCTAGAATCCCCTGCCAACCAGCAGTTCTGTGGACCTTCTTTCCACTGCACCTGTCTCAAAGGATGGCTCGGCGCCAGTGTCGTGTGGATTCTTTCTGATCTTCAGGGCTCAGGTTTGGCAGAATACCCTTCCCAAAGCCTTGAATTTACCTCTCTCAGAAGACTTCTGCCTTACCCGGCTGCAGGCTGTCTCCCAACTCGATCTCCTCTGCCAATTCAGGCTGGATGCTACTTGTTTCAGCCGTTCACCCTATCTGTTCCCGAACAAGGCACTGGGTACGTCTGCCTATACTGCCGCCATTTTCAAGTCCTTGGACTGAAATCTTAAGGCTTGTGGACACCAACTTGAAACTTTCTTTTAAAACTCCAAAAACAAATACGTTTATGCCACTTCTAAGGTTGCAGATAATCCAGGTAGAAATTTTGTTTGTGATATTTTATATTTTAAAAGATGGGAGTTTGTTGGCCAGTGTGGCTTAGTGTTTGAGCATCAACTCATAAACCAGGAGGTCATGGTTCAATTCCCAGTCAGGACACATGCCCAAGTGCAGGCTCAATTCCCAGTGGGGGGTATGCAGGAGGCAGTCAATCAGTGATTCTCTCTCATCATTGATATTTCTATCTTTGTCTCATTTCCTCTCTCTAAAATAAATAAAAATACATATTTTTTAAAATATCTTTATTGTTCATATTGTTACAGTTGTTCATCTTTTTTCCCCCATAGCACCCCTCCTCCCAGTTCCCACCCCATCCTCTGTCCCCCTCCCCCCCCATCCTCATCCATAGGTGTACAATCATTGTCCATTCTCTTCCCGCATCCCCAACACCCTTTACCCCTGAAAATTGTCAGTCCACTCCCTTTCTATGCCTCTGATTCTATTCTATTCACCAGTTTATTCTGTTCATCAGATTTCTTATTCACTTGATTCTTAGATTCACTTGTTGATAGATATGTATTTGTTGTTCATACTTTTTTGTCTTTATTTTTTCTTCATCCTCTTCTCAAAGGATACCTTTCAGTATTTCATATAATACTGGTTGGGTGGTGATGAACTCCTTTAGCTTTTTCTTGTCTGTGAAGCTCTTTATCCGACCTTCAATTCTGAATGATAGCTTTGCTGGGTAAAG
>PVJC01052702.1:0-11057 GCA_004026665.1 Murina feae
GGCCACTGACCCCCCCGCTGCCTCTTTCCCACTCTCCGATGCCCCTCCAAGGGCCTGGACAGCTGCCAAGCAGGCCACCGACCCCCTGCCACCTTTTACCTCCTCCCTGATGTCCTTCCAAGGGCCTGGACAGCTGCCAAGCAGGCCACCGTCCCCCTGCCACCTCTTACCCACTTCACGGTGCCCTCCAACCCTGCCGCCTATTTTCCACTCATGGGTCCTGGGTCCTGCGCTGTCCCACCCTGCAGCCGCTCTGTGCACTCGGGAGGTCCCTCAGCCCAGCCTGTGCCCTCTCTCAGTCTGGGAGCCCTCGGGGGATGTCCACCTGCTGGTGTGCCTGACCAGCCTGGGTGAGGGGCTTTCAGGCTGCCCACAGCTCCCATTGACCCAATGTCCCAGCAAGGCTGGCTGGACGCAGGTTGCTTGGGTTTCTCTCCTATAATTGATGCTGTTCCTTTAAGGCCTGGGGTTATCTTCTATAATTGATACACTGTTCCTTTAAGGCGGCCTTCTAACTACTAACAAACCCTCCTCTCTGCCTCACCTCGCAGCAGCGTCTATAATGACACAATGTTACTTAGTGGTGAGGCCCGGGCTGCTCTTTCCTTCAGCTCCCGAGGATTCTATGATTGTTACATTGTTTCAAAGGTGTGTTTCGCTAGAGCCAGTTTAAGTGCAGCGGGCGCAGCTTCACTTTCGCTCCTGCCGCAATGGAAACTGCTGTTTACTCAGGTCCGTGAGTGGCGGCCTCCATGTTGGCTGGGCTAATTTGCATACAGCCGCTCTGATTGGCTGGTGGGCGTGGCTTACCCTGTCTCGGAGAAACGGTTAATTTTAATATTTTGCTTTTATAGAGTAGATTATATAGGATGCATTTTTAGATTACATAGTATTGATTTAAATAATCTCATAAAAGCACTTCAACTATACTTCATAATATAAATTTGAAGATTTTGTAACATTATCCAACCTAAATTTAAGTGGAAGGTGAAAAAACAAATTTCAAAATTCAATTTTATTTTTTAGTATTTTATTTATTCATTTTATCTTTACCAACACCACCATTTGACCACTGTGGTTAAAGCCATCAACTATATTTTACTTGGAATTCAATATATTTTACCCCATCCCCTCCATATTTACAATGCTTTCTTCTGAAAGCAGCCAGAACGATCTTTTAGACATTTGTGAAATGCTCCTGTGGCAGAGTTAATATGAAAGGCATCAGCAACAATTTTTTGACATTTATCTTTAGTGTTGAAAATATTACAGATGTCCCTTTGTTTAATGTTCTTCCCCCATTGACCCCCTCCATCCAGCACTCACCTCTCCTAGGCCTTCACCACTCTGTGTCCAGGGGCTATGCACATATGCATGTATGTTCCCCGGCTAATCACTGCCCATCCACTCCCCCACCATTTTCTTCTGAAATTTTCTAGTCTGTTCCATTTTTCTATGCAACGCATTTTTAAAGGTAACGTTTAACAAAAAGAGTTTCTACATATTGATTTTTGAAAAAACATGTGCATTTTAGTTTGTCATAAGCAGACACCTCCATACTATACACAACTGCCTAAGAGATGATTTTTTGTAATCAAATGTACAGTTTTATTTTATTTTTTCTGAGAGATGCTTTTTAAATGTAAATCTAGTCACCTCACTTCCTAACTTAATTTATGTTCCAGTGCAGATCTTTCCACTAAGATCAAGATCCATATAGCCAATTGCCTATGGGAGAAGATGAGCATATTAAGACTATTTTCAAACTCAAGTTGACATCAGCAAGATTCACTATCTCTTCTTCCCTTTTCCTTATTCACATTCAAGCTGCTCCTTGTCCAGGGTCACATATTATGTCCATTCAGTTGCCAAAATCAGAAAACTGAGAAACATCTTTGATTTCTCAATCCTCTCCACTCATAATCATTCAAGCATAAAGTGTTTGTGATTTTGCTTCTCAAACATCCTTCATACAGGTTCACTTAACTTTAAGTCTCTTGCCAACATTACTGTAAAAACCACTTAACCAATTTTCTTATTATAAGTCTTATTTTGAACTAATGCATTATCAATGTGGAAGTCAGAGTAATCTCTTTAAAATACAAATCTGATCGTGTTTTATTTTTTTCTGTTTATAAACTTTTGATATATTTCATCTTTTTTTGGCAAACTATTTTTATTTTTTATTTATCTTTATTGTTGAAAGTATTACAGATGTCCTCCGTGTTTCCCCATTGGCTCCTCCTCCTCACTCTGGTCCCCTCCCCAGGCTTGCACCTCACTATTGACTATATCTATGGGTTATGCATATATGCATATACATTCTTGGGTTGACCTCTTCCCTCCTCCGCCTTCCCTCTGAGAATCCTCAGGCATCTTCTTTAAGATAGAAAATATATGAAAGTAGTGAATGGTGTGGACTGAAATTCTAACTCTGGTATTTACTATTTGTGGAATATTTGGCAGGTTGTTCAAACATTTGTTCCTTAGTTTCCCATCTGTAATATGGAATATTACACTTGATCTTAGGCAAAGACCGAGAAGCAATTGTAATATGGACTACAACTAATAATATCTGCCACCAAAGTTGTTATGAGAATGAGATAAATAAAAGCATAAAATTAATCAAGGAGATAATAAAAATTACTTAGAACAATGATTGGAATAGATGTGCTCTATTAGTCCAAGTAAATTAATTGTTTAGAAAAAATTTCAAAATACATAGGATGAGTTATGGATACTGTCATAAACTGGAAACATAACATCTGACATATTTCCTTTGTAACACAATCACAGCCCTTAAAAATATTTCGTACGCTAATCTCAGGGATTCTGAATGTGGTATGATATCATACCTGTGAACATTACCCTTACATAATAAAGGGAACTTTGCAGAGATAATTGAAGTTATGAATCAATTGGCCTTATAATAGAAATATTTCTGGATTATCCCAATGGGAAAAATGTAATTACATGAGCCCTGAAAAGCTGAGAAAGGGAAGAGAAATTCTGAAGAAGAGGAAGTCAAGGAGATTTGAAGCACAAATACTTATGATACTTTTTTGCTCACTTTGAAGAAGAAAAGAGCCATGATCCAAGGAATGTGAATTGACTTTAGAAAAAGTATGAACCCCCAGCCACAAACCAGCAAAGAAACAGGAATCTGAATCCTATAAGGACACAGAACTAAGTTTCACCACATACCTGGATAAGCTTAGAGGCAGTTTCTTCCACAGAGCTTCCCAAAAGCACAGGTTGGCAGATGGCTTGGCTTTGGCCTTGTGGGGCCTTACCTAGAGAATCCAGTCAAGCTACTAGGACTACTGGCCTAAATAACTGTGTACTAATAAATTAGCCACTACTTGTTACTTAGCAATAGAAAACTAAGACAATCATTTCTGACAGCTATCTCTTTCTCCTCTCCCACACAATCTGTTGAACAGCCACTTAAAATTCTTTGCTTGAAAATACCAGTTTCTCTTCATCTTTCTCTCTCATTTCTCTCCCTGTGACTCAGCATATAATAATACTGTCTGGAATATCCTTTCTTTCTTTTTTAACTTTTCCCTCATATCACAACACAGATGTTTTTTGTTTGTTTTCTTGTTGTTTTTTTTTTCCTCTCAGAAAGACCAACAGATCCTATTATAATTACACTAGAGGCCCGGTGCACAAAAACTTGGGCACGAGGGTGGTTCCTCAGCCTGGCCTATGCCCTCTTCCAGTTTGGGAAACCTTGGGGGTTGTCAACCTATTGGCTTAGGTCCACTCCCTGGGGAATTGGGCCTAAGCAGGCAGTCAGACATCCTTCTGTCAGCCCAGGAGCCCTCGGGGGATGTCCACTTGCAAGCAGGGAGCAGGTCTAAGCTACAGTTGGACATACTTAGTGCTGCAGAGGAGGCAGGCTAGGCTCCGCCACCATCGCTCTGCTGGCAGCCTTCAGCTTGGCTTGTGGCTGAGTGGAGAGCCCCCTGTAGGAGCACACTGACCACTAGGGGGCAGTTCCTGTATTGAGCGTCTGCTCCCTGGTGGTATGTGCATGTCATAGTGACCAGTCATTCCCAGTCATTCTGCTGTTAGGGTCAATTTACACATTACTCTTTTATTGTATACTATAGAGGCCTGATGCATGGGTGGGGGCTGGCTGGTTTGCCCTGAAGGGAGTCCTGGATCAGGGTGAGGGGCTGATGGCTGTTTGCAGGCTGGTCAAGGACCCCAGTGACCCAAGCTCCTAGCAAGGTTGGCTGGAAGAAGGTATCTGGGATTTATTTATCTTCTATAATTGAAACTTTGTTGCCTTGAGTGGAGGCCACAGCTGGCCAGGGCTGGTGGGAAGCTTGGCTTACTCCATCTCTGGGGCAACCAAACCTCCTGCTTGCTCCAGCTCCATGGCTGCTGGTGGCCATCTTGGTTGGGTTAACTTGCATATAGTCGCTGTATTTGGTTGGTGGTTGTGGCTTGGGTGTAGCAGAGTGACACCAATTTGCATATTACTCTTTTATTAGTGTAGATATCAAATATAGAATATTGAACTCAAAATTAATTCTATGAACTGGAGAAGCATTATAGAATTAAACATCTTACATCGTCACTCAGCTAGCCAGTATATTTATGAAAACAATAGTTAAAAATATAATGTATTTGGCCCAGCCCAAGTGGCTTAGTGGTTGAATGTCAACCTATGAAGCAGAAGGTGATGGCTTGATTCTCTGTCAGGGCACAGGCCTGGGTTGTGGGCTTGATCCCCAGTGAGGGGCATACAGGAGGCAGCTGGTCAATGATTCTCTCTCATCAGTGATGTTTATATCTCTTTCTCCCTCTCCCTTCCTCTCTGAAGTAAATAAAAATATTTTAAAAATTATAATGTATTTGATTTTATTCTTTTTAATTATTTTAAATTTAAGTATAGTTGGTATACAATATTATATTGGCTATATTAGCTATAGGTGTACAATATAATGTACAATTTATTTCTGAATGTAAAATGTCTTGAATTTTATTTCTGATGTTTTAATATATAATGTGTAATTTAATCTACCATTATTACATTTATTACTTAACTTTCATAAAGGAAAATGTTAATTGTTTTATATTCAGAAAATATGTTCAACAGTAAGGTTCAGTAAGTTAAGATTTAAAAAAGGAAAATTTTTGCAAATAAACCTACAGCTTTAGAAAAACAAAAAGAAATACAAGTCTTTGTTAAACTGAGAAATAAAAACAGTATTGAAACAAAACTCCTAAATCCACTTTTAGAAAATGGTTAAATGAGTTTTTTAAAGAACTCAAAACCTTATGAGATTGCAATAATGATAGAAAGATTCATTTTTATATGCATTTTGTAGAACTGTTAATTTCTAAGTACAAATTTCAAAGAGACAAACCTTTTGTAAACTGTAGTCTTAATTGAAGTTTCAAGGTCTGGGACCCAGGAACAAGTTCTGAATGGTCATTTGGACTCTGAAAAGAAAATGAGCTCAGCACTTAACCAGGTCATATCTTCCACTCATTTGTTTTCTTTTTTTCCCTTCTTTTATCTTTTTATTGTCTAAAGTTTTACATATGTCTCTTTTTTCCTTAGTTGACTGCCCCCCAGCCATTCCCACCCTAGGTAAGACCCCACCTCCCCAGTGTCTTTGTCCATTTATGATGCTGATATGCATACATACAAGTCCTTTGATTGATCTCTAACCACCCCATAACCTGCCATTGGTCTCTGGATCTATTCTTGTTCATCAAATTATGTTAATCATTATGACCCACTTATGAGTTAGAACACATGATATTTATCTTTCTCCAACTGGCTTATTTCGCTTAGCATAATGCTCTCCAGTTCCATCCATGCTGTTGCAAATGGTAAAAGTTCCTTTTTTATATAGTGGCAGAGTATTCCATTGTGTAGATGTACCACAGTATTTTAATCCACTCATCTGCTGATGGGCACTTAGGCTGTTTCCAAATCTTAGCTATGGTAAATTGTGCCACAATGAACATAGGGGTGCATATATACTTTCTGATTGGTGTTTCTGGTTTCCTGGGATATAGTCCTAGAAGTGGGCTTACTGGGTCAAATGGGAGTTTCATGTTTAACTTCTTAAGGAAACTCCATACTATTTTTGAAAGTGGCTACACCAGTCTGCATTCCCACCAGCAGTGCAGGAGAGTTTCTTTTTCTTCACATCCTCTCCAGCTCTTGCCATTTGTTGATTTCTTGATGATGGACATTCTAACAGGGGTAAGATGGTATCTCATTGTTGTTTTGATTTGTATCTCTTTGATGATTAGTGACTTTGAGCATGTATTCATATGTATCTCGGCCTTCTGTATGTCCATATTTGAAAAGTGCTTATTTAGATCCTTTGCCCACTTTTTGATTAGATTGTTTACCTTTTGTTAAGTTGTATGAGTTCTCTGTAAATTTTGGAGAGTAACACCTTATCAGAAATATCATTGGCAAATATGTTCTCCCATGCAGTGGGCTTTCTTGTTGTGTTGTTGATGGTTTCTTTTGCTGTGCAGAAATGTTTTATTTTGATGTAGTCCCATTTGTTTATTATTTCTTTAGTCTCCATTGCCCTAGGAGCTGTGTCTGTAAAGATATTACTACGACATATGTCTGCTATTTTGCTCCCTATGGAGACTTGTATAATTTTTATGGTTTCCAGTCTTACATTTAAGTCCTTTAGCCATTTTGACTTTGTTTTTGTGTATAGTATAAGTTGGTGATCTAGTTTCATTTTTTGCATGTCTCTGACCAAATTTCCCAGCACCATTTATTGTGAAGAAACTGTCTTGACTCCATTGTATGCCCTTGCCTCCTTTGTCAAATATTAATTGAGCATAATGGTGTGAGTCAATTTCTGGGTTCCCTGTTCTGTTCCATTGGTCTACATGTCTGTTCTTGTGCCAGTACCAGGCAGTTTTGAAAACTGTGGCTTGGTAATATAGCTTGATATCTGGTATTGTGATCCTTCCAACTTTATTCTTCTTTATCATGATTGCTGTGGCTCTTCAGGGTCTTTTTCTTTCCAGATGAATTTTTAGAAAGTTTGTTCTAGATCTTTGAAATATGCCACTGGCATTTTAATGGGGATTGCATTGAATCTGTAGATTGCTTTGGGTAATATGGACATTTTAATGATGTTGATTCTACCAATCCATGAACATGATATTTTATTCCATTTGTTTATGACTTCCTCAATCTTTTTTTTCAATGTCCTGTAGTTTTCTGAGTATAGGACTTTTAAATCCTTAGTTAAGTTTATGCTTAGGTATCTGAATTTTTTGGTGCAATGGTAAATGGGATTTTTTTTTCATTTCTCTTTCTGTGAGTTCATTATTGTTGTATAAAAAAGGTTATAGATTTCTGAGTGTTAATTATGTATTTTACTACATTGCTGAATTCATTTAATTAGGTCTAGTGTTTTTTTGATGGAGTCTGGGTTTTCCTATATACAGTATCATGCCATCTGCTAATAAGGATAGTTTTACTTCTTTTCCAATTTGGATGCCTTTTATCTCTTTTTCTTGTCTGATCATTATGGCTAGCACTTCCAGTACTATATCGAACAGGAGTGGTGAAAATGGCAACCCTGTCTTGTTCTTGTTCTTAGGGGAAATGAGTTTAGTTTTGCATTGAGTATGATGCTAGCTGTAGGTCTGTCACATAAGGCTTATATTATGTTGAGGCATGATCCTTCTATTCCCACTTGGCTGAGAATTTTCATCAAGAAAGGGTGTTAAATTTTGTCAAATTTTTTTTTCTGCAGTGATTGATATAATTATGTGATTTTTGTCTCTCAATTTGTTTATGTGATGTGTCACATTTATTGATTTGTGGATATTGTACCAGCCTTGCATCCCTGGAATAAATCCCACTTGGTCATGGTGTATGATCTTTTTAAGGTAATGCTGAATTCAATTTGCTAGAATTTGGTTGGAGATTTTAGCATCTATGTTCATCAAGAATATTGGCCTGTAATTCTTTTTTCCTGTGGTGCTTTTATCTGGTTTTGGGATTAAGTTAATGCTGGCTTCATAGAAAGAACTTGGAAGTGTGCCTTCCTCTTGAATTTTTTGGAATAGTCTGAGGAGACTAGGTTTTAATTCTTTGAATTCTTGGTAGAACTCCTCTATAAAGACATCCAAAGCAGAGTTTTTGTTTGCTGGAAGATTTTTTATCTCTGCTTCAATTTCTTTGGTAGGTACCAGCCTATTCAGGTTTTTTTTTATCTTTCCTGATTGATTTGTGGGTGCTTGTATTTTACTAAGAATATGTCCATTTCAGCTAGGTTATCCATTTTTTTGGAATAGAGTTTTTCATAGCATTTTTTCATAATCATTTATATTTCTGTGGGATCAGTTGTTATTTCACCTCTTCCATTTCTGATTTTATTTATTTGGGTCCTCTCTTGTTGTTTCTTGGTGAGCCTGGCTAAGATTCATCAATGTTGTTTATCATTTCAAAGAACCAGCTCTTGGTTTTGATGATAGTTTGCATTTTTCTTTTGGTCTGTATATCATTTATTTTTGCTCTGATTATTATTCTCTTCCTTCTCCTTATGCTGGGCTTTTCTTGTTTCACTCTTTCTAACTCCTTGAGTTGTAGGGTTAGATAATTTATTACCATTTTTTCTTGTTTTTTTTTTTGTTTGTTTGTTTGTTTTTAGGTAGGGCTGTAGAGTTTTGAACTTCCCTCTCTAGACTGCTTTCACTGTGTCACATAAATTTTGCCTTATTGTGTTTTCATTGTCGTTTGTTGCCATGATGCTTTTTATTTCTTCTTTGATCTCTTTGGTAGCCCACTCATTGTTTAGTAGCATGCTATTTAGCCTCCAAGTGTTTGATTTTTTTATTGTAGTTGATTTTTAATTTTATGCCATTGTGATCTGAGAAGATGCTTGATATGATTTCTATCTTCTTGAATTTGAAGAGACTTTGCCTGTGTCCCAATATGTGGTCTATCTTTGAAAATGACCTATGTGCACTTGAGAAGAATATATATTCTGTGGCTTTGGGGTGAAATTCTCTCAAGATGTCAATTAATTCCATCTGATCTATTGAGTCATTTAGGATTGATGATTCTTTGATGATTTTTTGTTTAGAGGATTTGTCCAGTAGTGTTAGTGAATTATTAAAATCCCATACTATGACTGTACTGCTGTCAATTTCTCCCTTGATATTCTCCAGAAGTTTTTTTGTTTCTTTCTTTGTTTGTTTTTTTTCCATGTACTTCAGTGTTCCTGTATTTGGGTGCATATATGTTTACCAGAGTTATATCCTCTTGTTGGATTGCTCCCTTTAGTATTATGAAGTGGTCTTTCTTTTTTTTTCTTCTTTTTTTTTATTAACTACATACAGTTGCCTTTCTTATCTCTTGTAATGGCCTTCAATTTCAGGTCTAATTTGTCAGATATAAATATTGCTACCCCAGTTTTTTTATCTCCATTCACCTGAAAAACCTTTCCATCTCTTCACCATAAGTCTGTTTGAGTCTTTTGTTTTGAGGTGGGTCTCCTGTAGGAAGCAGATATATGAGTCATGTTTTCTTATCCACTCAGCTACCCTATGTCTTTTTATTGGGTCATTTAATCCATTGATATTTAAATTTATTATTTTTTTAATGAACAAGGTTTTTTATTATTATTATTAATTCAGTTATTTTAACAAATTTTACTGAATAGGCCATAAGTTGGAAAAAATACATTAGTTATTTTGCCGACATAAATAAATATTACTTATCTACAACATATTTAAATACAAAAGTCACCACTCAGAAACAATGTTCCATGAATGATCAGCACATGATCACAGCATGTGACTTTCTTTTTATTTATTTATTTTTTAATATTCTTTATTGTTCAGATTGTTACAGATGTTCCTTTTTTTTAAAACCCCATAGCTCCCCTCCACCTGGTTCCCCCCTTGCCCCGTGCCCTTACCCCCCCTCCGACTATCGTCATCCATAGATGTAAGATTTTTGTCCAGTCTCTTCCCATACCCCTCATGTCCCCTTCCCCCTGAGAAATATCAGTCCATTCCCTTTCTATGCCCTTACTTATATTCTATTCACCAGTTTATTGTTCATCATATATTTCTATTGACTTGTTATATTCACTTGTTGATAGGTATGTATTTGTTGTCACTTTGTTGTGCATACTTTTTATTTTTACCTTTTTCTTCTTCCTCCTCTTCTTAAAGAATGCCCTTCAACATTTCAAATAATCCTGGTTTGGTAGTGATGTACTCCTTTAGCTTTTTCTTGTCTGTGAAGTTCTTTATCTGACCATTGATTTTACATGATAGCCTTGCTGGGTAGAGTAATCTTGGTTGTAGGTTCCTGCTATTCATAACTTTGAATATTTCTTGCCAGTCCCTTCTGGCCTGCATGGTTTCTGTTGAAAAATCAGCTGACAGTCGTATGGGTACTCCCTTGTAGGTAACTAACTGCTTTTCTCTTGCTGCTTTTAATATTCTCTCTTTGTCTTTTGCCCTTGGCATTTTAATTATGATGTGTCTTGGTGTGGTCTTCCTTGGGTTCCTCCTTGGGACCCCCCTTGGGGTCCTCTGTGCTTCCTGGACTTGTAAGTCTATTTCTTTCACCAGGTAGGGGAAGTTTTCTGTCATTATTTCTTCAAATATGTTTTCAATATCTTGCTCTCTCTCTTCTTCTGGCACCCCTATAATTCTGATGTTGGTATGCTTAAAGTTGTCCCAGATGCTTCACACTATCTTCACACTTCTGGATTCTTTTTTCTTTTTTCTCTTCCAGTTGGGTGCTTTTTGCTTTTTCATGTTTCAAATCTTTTTTTTTTTTTTTATTTCATTGCTTAAAGTATTACAACAAGTGATAGATAAGTATTACAACAGATGATAGATAGATCTCCATTTTTTCCCTTGCCCTTCCCCCCCTTCCTCCCTAACCCCCAGTTTCCCGTGTCCACTGATCATGTTTCAAATCTTTGACTTGATTATTGCAAACCTCTAGTCTGGTGATGGATCTCTGTATAATATTACTAAGTTTATTGGCGGATTCTAGAAAATTCTTGAAAAACCTT
>PVJC01052703.1:0-11056 GCA_004026665.1 Murina feae
ATTTTATTGATTTTTAGAGAGAGAGAGAGAGAGAGAGAGAGAGAGAGAGAGAGAGAAAGAGAGAGAGAGAGAGATGGACATGAGATTTGTTGCACTCTACTGGGGATTTGCCTTGACTTGGAATTGAACCCACAACCTTCTGATGCATGGAATGAAAGCCAACCAACTGACCCACACCAGCCAGGTCTGTATAACCTAGTCCTTGACTACCAACATGTGCCCCCAGACATTAGCTCTCTTCTCTCCCCGCCCCCCTCGAATCTTCATTTACTCTTTGACAGAATGAACTTAAAATCTCTTTCAGTTATAAAATTTTATGTCACTCTATAGCATCTTGACTAAACACTGAAAATAAGTACAACTTTTTAATTAATTCTGTTTCTCTATTTTCATACCTAACTCTTCCCAACCCTTACTTAGATAATTTCTATGAATTAGTGAGTTATTAGAAGACCAGAATTATGTGCAAATGCAAATTAAGTTTTAAAAGATGGTTAATTATGTCATGGAAAAGACAATTTAAAATACCCATTGAGAGAACCATTGAATCTGCATAACATGAACAGAATATTTTAACATTTTATCGAATCATGCCATAACATCTTATTTTATATTTATAATAGCAATTTGAGGCCTTTAAAGCAGGTATTGTTATCACTATTTGCCAGTGAGTAAACAGAGGAACAAATATTTGGTTGCTCAATCTCACATAGGCAGGCAGTTACAGAAAATAGATTAGAGCTCAATTTTGTGCTACTGTCTGCAGAGCATCAACACTAGGACCACCTGGGAGTACATGAGAGATGCAGAATTTCAGCACCCATCCTAGACCTACAGAATCTGCATTCTAACAAGATCCCCAGGCAATTCAATGCCAATTAAAGTTTGAGAAACTCCAATCTAGCCCATGAACCATTTATCAGACCAAGATGTCTTTCCAGGGTGTGTAAGGTAGCCATGTGGTCTTTGGGGGTGTTTGAATCAGTTTTAACCTGAACAAAAACCTACATATGGAAAAATATTGTCTCAAGTGAGGAGTGACAACTGCCTTGGTGTCCATATGAGCTGCGAAGTCTAAAATATTCTCTATCCGGTCTTGTACAGAAAAAAATTCTGATTCCTGTTTCAGTAGCTTAAACACATTTTCATAAATGGTAAGTATCTTACTCAGCATATACAGGGGTGGGAAAAAGTAGGTTCACAGTTCTTATATGAAAAAATATATATTTCAAAAATACATAATAATACAAGAATAAGCTGGTTTTTCATACTCATTACTGTAAGCCTACTGTTGCCCAACCCACATACAAAACTGAATCAAACATGTTGTTTTAATATTTAGAAGTGAGTCCTACTGTTAATATACACTGAACATTGAGAGTTTTTGCTTGTAAATACTTCTAAAATATGACAGCAAATTAAACTAGTTGACCATAAATGTTTATTCCACTTAATGGTATCAGTGATTAAACCTACATACCAACTAGTTTATTTCATAGTAACCTGGTTGAGTTTCTGTGAAAAATGCTGTTGGCATTTTGATAGAGAGTACATTGAATTTGTAGACGGCTATGGGTAGTACAGCTATTTAATATAAATTATAAATTCTACTGTGAGAATGGAATATCTTTCCATTTATTGGCGTCATCTTCACTTTCCTTCATCAATATCTTACCCTATTCAGTATATAACTCTTTCACCCCCTTGGTTAAATTTATTCCTAGGTATTTTACTCTTTTTGATGCAATTGTAAATGGGATTGTGGTTTTGTTCTCTCTTTCTGATAGTGATTAGTATATCAAAATGCAAAATATGTTCTTTTTTAAAAAATATTTTTATTGATTTTTTTTTAGAGAGAAGAAGGGGGAGGAAGAAAGAAAAACATTCATGTGAGAGCAGAACATAAACTGGCTTCCTCCTGCACATCCCCTGCATCCTGGGCATGTGTACTGAATTGGGAATCAAACTAGCAACCTTTTTTGGTACAAGAGACGATACTCAGCCAACCGGCCACACTGGCCCGGGCAATGCACCAGATTTTTGTATAATGATTTTGTATCTTGAAACTTTACTTAATTCAGTGATTAATTCTAACAGTTTTTTTGGAGTCTTTAGGATTTTTTATATATACATATATATTTTTTCCTCTCTCTATATGTCACCTATATAAATAGTGACAGTTTTACTTCTTCCTTTCCAATGTGGCTATGCTTTATTTCTTTTTGTTGCCTAATACCACGGACCATCCTTTTTTTTCCTGATCTTAGAGGAAAATCTCTCAGCTTTTAACCTTTGACATGTTGTTAGCTGTGGGCTTGCCATACATGACCTTTACTATGCTAAGGTATATTTCCACTATACTCAATCTGTTGAGCATTTTTATCATAAATGCTGCCTGGTCCAGGGATAGAAAGATGGTGGCTTTTAGCTTCTATCCTTGGAGAGCATCCCAGCAGGCCCCTAATGTGTGCTCAATTAGATTCCTGCCCCTCAGGCCAACACTAAGATTAGCAGATGAATCTCTGGACCCTCTTGATTGGCTGCCTCTGAACTGGGTCCTCAGTTAGGTGAGTCTGAGTGTGCAAGCCCTTTAAAAGCTGTTTCTCAGTTTGCTATAGTCTTGCAGGTCATATGGCTATGAGACCCACTGGCTTTTAAAGCTAAATGTTTTGGGAGTGCATCTTTCAGATATAGGTCTTAAAAGTTGGGGTGTCTGATATAGGGTTCAAACTTTCCATTTCTCAGGGAGAAGCTCCAGATTTTGAGTCCCCTCTTGGGTGTGTGTTGCCATGCCAGGGTGAGATTTATGACAAGGTTGGGTATCAGCCTCTCCTACCCTCTTCAACGTGTTTTTTTGTTTGCACAATGTGTAGGAGTTGGTAAGCTAGTTTTTAGTTTATTTTCAGAGAAAGTTGTTCCATATGTAGTTATAGATCTGGTGTGTCTATGGTAGAAGGTGAGTTTAGGGTGCTACCATTTTAAACCAGAACCAGAGCTGAATATCCTATATAATAAAGAGCTTCCAGAATGACCAGTGGGCAGGGGCCGGGGCCTCAGGGCCTGGAGGGCTGAGCCCCTTTCATGAATTTCGTGCATCGGGCCTCTAATTTCTAAATAACTCAGCAAACATAAGTAACACAGCAAGATAACACATTCAGCAGGAAATTGTTTGCAGGAAAAATTTTAGAATCAAGTGATGCAACTGTCCATTTAGTTGGGTACTCTACTCTTATCCCTGTTTCTACTTGCACTTCTATGAAAATGGCTACATCTGAGCTGGTGGCAGAAATGGGGTAGTATGGGAAAGGGGAGTGGGGAAGGGAAATCTTAACTAATAAAAGCGTAATGTTGAAATTAACCGTTTCTCTGAGACAGGGTAAGCCACACCCACCAGCCAATCAGAGCGGCTGTATGCAAATTATCCCAGCCAACATGGAGGCTGCCACTCACGGACCTGAGCAAACGGCAGCTTCCATTGCAGCAGGAGTGAAAGTGAAACTGCGCCCACTCTGCTTATCCTCAAGCAAAACACACGTTTGCAACATAATAACAATTATAGAATCCTCCGGAGCTGAAGGAAACAGCAGGCCTTACCTGAGCACTAAGTAACATTATGTCATTATAGATGCCGCGAGGTGAGGTGAAGCAGAGAGGAGGTTTCGTTACATGTCTAGGCCCCGCCTTAAAGGAACAGTGCATCAATTATAGAAGAAAAACAAACCCTAGAAACCTGCGTCCAGTCAGCCTTGCTGGGACATTGGATCAATGGGAGCTGTGGGCAGCCTTAAAGCCTGAAAGCGCCAATCAGCCCGTCACCCACGCTGGCCACAACCCAATGGGGTGAGGGACGTTCCTGGGGGCTTGGCCAGCCTGGAGACAGACATCAGCCCGTCACCCAGGCTGGTCAGGCACGCCAGCAGGTGGACATTCCCAGAGGGGTCCCAGACTGTGAGAGGGCACAGGCCGGGCTGAGGGATCTCCCGAGTGCACAGAGTGGCTGCAGGGTGGAACAGCGCAGGACCCAGGAACGGCGAGTGGGAAAGAGGCAGCAGGGTTGGCGGCCTGCTTGGCGGCTCCTCAGGTACTTTGCGGGGCACCGGGGAGTGGGAAAGGAAGACAGCAGGGGACCGGTGAGTGGGAAAGAGTCGTCGGGGGGTCAGCCTGCTTGGCAGCTCCCCAGGCCCTTTGGGGGGCACTGGGGAGCGGGAAAACAAGCTCTTGGGGGCTGGGGGCCTATTTGGCAGCTCCCCAGGTAACTTCCAGGAATCAGGGAGCAGGAAAAGGCTGGCCTGACCATGAGGAGGGGTTTTCCCTGCTTCCTGGTGTCTGGAGGAAGATGGGCAGTAGGCAAGCTTGGAAGGCTGGCAGCACCCAGCCCTGGCCATAGCTAAAAAAAGAGAACAACATGTAGGGGAGGGCAAGAGTTTGAGAGATCAACATAGAGGGAGTGCCTGCTCCAAGCCTGAGGACAAGCCCCCAGCAGGTAGACACACACAGGAGGACTGCTCCGAGCCTCTGATACAGCTGGGGGCAGGTCCCCAGTGGCGACACACACACACACACACACAAAAGGCGCCTGGCAGACTGGGGCCATCATAGGACATCCACTGAGGGGTTCCAGACTGTGAGAGGGGGCAGGCTGGGCTGAAGGCCCCCCCCCCCCATGCACGAATTTTATGCACCGGGCCCTTAGTTACTACAATAATAGCCAATAGAGATAGAGTCTTCATAAACTCATAGGACCATTATTTTTAAATGATTAGCCATAAATCTCTGGGGGGTCCTGTTACACTGCAGATGCTAATTCAGTGGGCATGCATGTTTAACAAGTGTGCAGGTGACGCTGAGGCTGTTGGCTCAGCTGTAGCATAATTAAAGAACTATTTTAAAATCTATGTTTTTCCTAGCTTTGTCACAGTTTCCCTTCATAAGTGTGTAGAATGGAGCATTTCTGAAATCTGTAGACATAAGCTTACTAGCATCTGAGAACAGTTGCCAAAGGAAAATAGGAGTAATACATATATAGTCCATGAATAGATAATAACAGCTGCTTACAGTAGCAATATTAAACACCACTTCTATAATCAAACGTTAAAAGGAAAAAGCAAAATTATTTTTCTAATAACGAAAGTATTTGCAGGCACGCCTCAGAGATATTGACAGTTCAGTTCCAGACGCTGCAATAAAGCAATAAAGCGTGTGCTACAATAAAAGAGAGTTGTAATCTTTTTTTTCTGGCAGAGGGGTCTTGCCTTCAATTTATATAAAAAAATGCAACATCTGTGAAGCTCAATAAAACAAGGTATTTCACGAATACTTAAAAATGCAGCTACCTTTGAGCCACAAAAGAAAAAAAGCAATGTTCATGTATGTATTTGATACAAATATAAAACACACATTTTTAGTTTACTAGCTCAGATCACTCCAAATAACTCAGAAAAACCAATCATCAGTAATTTTGTTGACATATGCAGAAAAAACATAATGAATAGTGGTTTCTTTGGTAGAGTTCAAAGTCCACTTATGATAGATAAGCCACAGTGTTGCAAACATCTTAGACTTTAACCACAAAAAAATGAATTGTCAGTTCAAGGACACCAAAAATGAACACCAGCTAAAAAGATATTGTGGAGCTCTGACCATTGACAGTATGTTAAAAGATTGACAAAATATTACATGCATGTAAATCAAAACACAAATCTCCTGAATGTTCAGAGTAAATTTTCAGGAAAAAAACACACATTTCTTTTCCTGATATGATACTCACTCAACCTCTTTTTCTTCTGAACATTAAAAACTATATAGATTGTTCTCTCCCTTCATGCACTTGTCAGCAACAATAAGCATTTTCACAAGCTATAGATTTTCAAGCTTAAGTTATGAACAGCAATTATAATTTTTGTGATAGTTAAAAATAGTTTGAAATGAAAATGTGCCTCTCTACCAAATGGTAGAGTTTTCCATGGGAGAAAACATACAAACACATCCATGTACAGTTATAAGTATTCAAACTTCTACGTTCCCTGAACACCATACTATTTCTTTACAGCAAAACAAGAGGTCACATATTTAATACATTCCCCAATGTACTCCAGTCCGACCTCAGTGCCTATGCATGACATTCTTTAAGGAGTTGTTTTTCCTACTGAATATTTTTAATATAATTCACTTAACATTAGTGCATGGTTTGTCTTTCCTCATATTTATATAACTGAGAGAAAAGATGGTGAGGACAGATAAACACAAGAATTTACAGGTATTTAGTTAAGTAATATTAAAGATACATCAGTCAAAACTTTTCCCCTCATACCTATGTACCGAGATGCATTTCTGTATGAACATTATAAAATCTGAGTCATTGATTGGCTACACAGACCTTACTTGAAGTGGCTATGTATTTCCTCATCCAATTCTTTTTTTAGAAATATATTTTTATTGATTTCAGAGAGGAAGGGAGAGGAAGAGAGAGACAAAAACATCAATGATGAGAATCTTCGATTGACTGCCTCCTACATGTGTCCCACTGGGAACTGAGCCCACAACCCAGGCATATGCCCTGAGCGGGAATCGAACCATGACTTTCTCATAGGTCTGTGTTCAACCACTGAGCTATGCTGGTGAGGCTCCTCATCCAATTCTTTAGCACAGTGCTTAGGTTACATAAGTTAGACCATCTCAGTTCAAGAACTAAAGAAATTTCCTTTATATTTCTCTTATATCAACATGTCCACAAATATCCTAATGCAAAGAGAGTAAAGTTTTGTCTTAATCCTCAGAAGAGGATTCTAGAATCTCATCTTACACTTTATAATCTTAGGGGGATATATTTTCCCCTCCTCGTTACTGTAAATGGAAAGATATGAAGTCAGTATGTTTTGAGTACCTTCAGATTTTTGAAGGATCCCGCTGAAATTAAGGCCAAGTCGTTCTTACTTTTATTATCCAAACAAACCTGTTTCTAATACTTCATCCTATAAACCTCTCTATAGAAAACATAAGACTTAAAGTGGCTCATCTTCTTTCTCTATAAGGAGATTTTTAGGCAGACTGGTGCTCTCTGCAGTAAGTGAACCTCTGCTAAAGAAAGCAGGATTACCTAAATATATATATAAATATAAATATAATGGTCAGCAAGCATAATGGTCATAATGACCATAACGACCGGTCACTATGATCACTAGGATGCCCACTATGGCCAGCGAACCAGCCCCATCAAGGTGTGGGGCAGGCTGGCTAACCTCACGGGCCCTCCCCCCTGCTGGCCTGCCCCTGATCAGACTCTCCCATCCCAATCAAGAGTGGGGCGGGCTGGACAAATGCTCCCTCCATTCCTCCCCCCCCACTATAGTCCTGCCCCCAATAGGGAGTAGGGCTGGTTTGCCAACCTCTTTCAGCCCATCAACCTGGCCACCGCACCCCTGATTGCACCCTCCACCCCAATAGGGGATGCGGCTGGCCAGCCAACTTCCTGTAGCCCCTCCCCCCCACCTGGCCCCACCCAAGATTTGCCTTCCCACCCTGATCAGGGGCAGGGCTGGGGCCAACCACTCATGGCACCTTCCCCAGGCTGCCGGCCCCCAATGGGCATCCCCCATCCTATTCAAGGGTTGGGGCCGGCTGGCCCACTACCCATAGACCCTCCCCATTGTTGGCCTCACCTCTAATTGGTCCCCCAACCCCAATCAGGGGCAGGGCCCACTGGCCAATGACCCAGGGCCCCATCCCCCAACCAGCCCAGTCCTGATCAGACCCCGATATGGGCGGGCTGGCTGAACCCCCCCGTGTACAAATTTGTGCACTGGACCTCTAGTAGGTCTGATAAAACGGAAGTCTTCCCCAAACCAGAACTTAAGTCATGCTGCTATAAAGAATTAATCCAAATATCTTTTGTTTGTCTTCCAACTGACTCAAAAAATTTGGCCAGGACAAAGTATCAATATTGAATTAGGAAGAAAATTTCAGAAGGAAATATGTATTCACAAGGAAATATGGATTCAGAGAAAATACTTTAGACAGAAAATCAGGGTGAATGTTTTGTGACACAAGAGGAACTAGGCAAAGTGCAGGAGTTTAAGTAAGAATGTCTTTTAATGGTTGAAATCATTCTGTCTGAGGTGACAATGAAAGCAAAAAATATTACAACAAGTAACTATTAATGCATTCTCTTCTTTGTCATCGTTCATACATTAATTCCTTTATTCTCATTTACATATACAGAATACTAGGACAGCATTCTGAAGTCATGAAACGTAAGTTATATGTAACTGAGTAGAAAGATCAAAATCAACTCAGATTTCCAGAAGAACTGCAGAATGTGGAAAATTACAAAGATCTTAACATGGAGAGCCAAGATGTGCTACCAATGACTCCCAGCTGCGTAATCACTGTTAAAAATAGAAGCCCATATTGTTATAAAGTAAGACCATAATTATAATGCCTGCTGTTGCTAAGCAAAGAGTCCCATAGAGAAGGAGATTTAGGCAACATATAATAAATAACGCACAAGCTAATCATTTATTTTCCATTCTTAAATGTCTTTCAAAATAATGATGCTCATGAAATGCGATGTACTGAAAGTCTGGGGTCTGTTGCAACTGAACAGGGGCACTGCCGAGGATGATGCTGTCTTCCCTTGATGAGAAAGGTAAGAGTTCAGGGTCCAGAATTTGTTTAGGATGTCCACTCCTCTGCTGAATGTGTCACCAGGGAATCAATTAGTGAATCAGCACCAAAATAACGTGTCCATGCTGGAACCTGGTCCGTAGAAACTGTGCACAAGATGGATTTTAAAAGGTGCTGGTTTCTTGTTCAGATTATGGATTTTAATGACATCTTAATAATCGTTAGAATTGTATTGCTGCTTATTGCAGAAATGAATTGTGCCACCATTTCATCAACTATAAGATTAGGTATGTTTTGGGAAAATATAAAGCATATTAACTCTTCATTTGTAGGTCAGTATTCACAAAGGTCTTGATGTTGCTGGTACATAAATGTAAACATTCATTTGCTGTCTAGAAAGGAGAAGAAATGTTACTGTTTGTCAGGAAGCAGTGGAAAAAAATAAAACAGGTAATACTCAAATTTTATATATCCAAGATATCCCACTTTTTGTTTTCAGCATAATTTGTCAAGCTGCAGAGAAAAACTCTCTGGTGGACTATATCGTAAGACAATGCATATTTCCATTCAAGGAGGATAAGCTTCCCAACTCTCAAAATCTGCATGAAGCCACCTGAGAATTGCTCACCAATTAATTTGCTCTGGGCAAGCGTTTCTACCCAGAATTCTGCAAAAAAGCTCTACAGGTACTAACTTTTCAAAGGTGAAAATTATTTCTTATCCCTTTCCTCTCAGAATAAAGATGGAATCTAGTGATCTGCTTGAGATTTATGGGCCTTATTTTCTCAGTCTTCATTTACATTAAGAACCTCAAAACTCCAAGAATGTATTTAAAAACAGTAATGGACTAGATGTGTCCAGAACGAGTTATAAAATAATTTATCACCCCTCTCTGATAAAAAGCAAAAAAGTGACCTATAAACTGATGTTACTAAAGTAGTATACATACATATAATTACATTTTGTATATACTTACTTATTTCGTTGTCTTTGATCTGCATGCACAGTATGAGATCATAAATGCAACAAATAGCACCACACCAACACCGATTAAGACCATTTCTACCAGGCCAAGGAGCTTTATTTTTCCAGTCACTTTGCTTTTAAACATGTCTGCCTTCTCATCGCCAATGGTACCAGTCTGTAATCAAGTTAAAAATTAGCATTATTTGCATAGATCATTAGAGAAAAATACTTAAAATCCTCAACTTATGTATCACTCTACCCCCTCACCCTAAACATCTATATAAGTATTAGCCATCTGTGTCTGTAAGGTAAGTCAATGAAATTCCCTTTGCATGTTCAGAGAGGCAATATATGCCAAGGTAGAATACAGAGTGAAATATAACCCACTTCCCTTTAGACATGTTATCTGACACTCTTCAATATGCTAGCTCCGTTGATCTTTAAAACTATCTTACTGAAATCTTTCACAATTTTCCAAAGTGTTTTTCCCACTGACATAGGAAAATGGCAAGGGTCAATTATTTAATTCCCTATAAAGACTTGATGCATTGCCTAATTCTGTGGCTAATCAATTCCTTGCTTTACACAAAAATACCTAGTCAGGCAATAGGATAGACTACCAACAATTGCTTTAAACTGGCTTTTGTAAGTTTGGTTGGCTTTTATTAACGACTAGAGGCCTGGTGCACAAAAATTTGTGCACTCAGGGGGGTTCTTCAGCCCGGCCTGTGCTCTCTCGCCATCTGGGACCCCTCCAGGGATGTCAACCTGCTGGCTTAAGCCTATTCCCCAGGGGATAAGGCCTAAGCTGGCACTCAGATATCGCTTTGGCAGCCCGCAAGCACTTGGGGGATGTCCACTTGCCAGCAGGGAGCAGGCCTAAGCTGCAGTCAGGCATCCTTAGCACTGCTGAGGAGGCAGGAGAGGCTCCCACCACCACTGCTGTACTGGCAGCTGGCAGCCTGGCTTGTGGATGAGCAGAGCTCCCCCTGTGGGGGTGCACTGACCACCAGGGGGCAGTTCCTGCGTTGAGTGTCTGCCCCCTGGTGGTCAGTGTGTGTCATAGTGTCCAGTCATTCCCAGCCCTTCTGCTGTTAAGATCAATTTGCATATTACTCTTTTATTATATAAAATAATATTCAGTGAGCCTTGAATTATTTGAAGTTATATGTGTGACTCTAACACAAACACATGACAAGAAAAAATGTTTAACAGATGCATTTTGAAAATAATCTAAAATGATAAAAAGTGCACAGAAAACTAAGACAAATTTAATATTTCTATTTGGTTTAGTTCTCTCAAATAGCTATAATTAACACTTTGTAATCGAGCATTTTCCCGCCAAATTGCGTGCTTCACTATGTAGTAGCGTTTGAAACACTTTCCTTTGTGCAGGGGTACATTACAAAACTTGCACATGTACCGCGTTTCACTGTGTAGTTTATGAGCGGCACACATACGACAATGA
>PVJC01052704.1:0-10633 GCA_004026665.1 Murina feae
TCAGGGCGGGGGGGGGGGGGTGAAAGGCAAGATTCTGAAGGAAATTATGGCCGAGTCCTAGTAAGGAGGGATACTTCCTAAGTTGACAGCAGAAAAAAAGAGGACAAAAGATACAGCTTGAGAAAAGCTTAAAAAATTTGAACAGAACATGAATGGCTAAAAGGCATGGAAATCTTCAATAGAGATGAAAACCTGAAAATATTTATCCCAAATGTTTATTAAAATTCTGGCTATTGTTACTCTTTCACTTCTGGCCTGCAAATGAAACAGTTCTGGCTTCTAGAGTTAACTTTTGGCTTGCTTTATTGCTGCTGACTGTTCAGAGGCTAGTTTTTGCCCACCAGATGGTGAGAGTTTGGGGAGTTGGGAAGAAATGGGTTCTATTTCTAGGGTTACATGTACATTAGATACTTGCTATCGGAAGCTGTCACCAATGGGACATTTTTGCTTTGTTTTTATATGTGGTGGTTTCTAAAATTTTTCAAAAAAATTTTGGTATATGTTACTCTCTATATAATGAAATTAACTCTAAAAAGCAGCAAGGCTTTCTATAAAAACCCAAAAATGTATCCCTGCCTGAATTATCCCAGGTGAGGATTCCTTTCTATGATCATGCCTTCAAGCTTTAAAACACATCCTACACAACGACATGCCATACTAACTTCCACAGACTAAGACAAAGATTTAATCATTCTGCAAGTGATTAAAAAAATATATTCATTTTACCCCTTTTGAAAAATTCAATTCATTATCTTAAGTACATAGTTTAGAGACATAAAAGATTAAATGGATTAAAAAATTGAGAACCACAATATGACTATGTTAAGCAAGTTATTATGTAAAAATTCACTTACCCAGGACATAGAAATGATGTCAATAAAACATTTGTTTTCCACTTCTCACCTCCAAAGGCTGTTGAAGAAAACAAAAATAACATAACATAAAGACTTTTCTTCAAAGCTATACTCCAAGTCTAGTATTGGACAAACTGTCAGAGTCCTGGGTGCCTTTCCATAGAAAATGACACTAAGAAATGATTTGCCAGTCTTTACCCAAGTGATTCAAATTAGAGATGCACATCACAAGGCTGCTCTAGGTAAGTCCTACTCTAATGATTTTTGCTTCAACATAAAATAAATCTAGTATCAAAGGAAAGTCATCTTTCCTTTCCCATTCTTTTTTCTACTTAAAAATAAAACAAACCTCTCGTCTAGGCCAGTTTCAATAAAAAGGGCACTCTAGAGGTTCTTGTTTATCTTGAGATCAGTCTCAGAATCCATCCTAATAAAAGAGTAATATGCAAATTAGGCATCACTCTGTGACAAAGATGGCTGCCCCCATGGCCACAGGATGGCAGTGTCCATAGCCACAAGATGGCTTCCCTCATGGACACAAGATGTGGGTGCCTAGTCTGGCTCAGCCCCGCCAATGAAGTGGTCAGGCCTGTTAGCCAGGCAGGTGGTGGGGGGCCCAAGGGGTGGAACAGGCAATCAGAGGGGACACGGTGTCCCCTGCCCAGGCCAGAGGTCTTCACCAGAGGCCTCAGGCTTGGGCAAGGGTGGAGTCGGTGATCAGAGGGGACAGGGGCAGAGCTTGTGATTGGAGGGGAATGAGGGTGCCCTACCCAGGCATAAGGCCTGGGCCAGAGGCCTCAGGGCTGGGCAGGGGCAAGGCCGGAGATCACGGGGGCCTGGGCTCCTCAGAGCCAGCGATTGGAAGGGCAGGGGCAGAGCCTGCGATCACAGGGGTCTGAGAACCAGTGGAGCTGGCAAAGTAGGGGTATGAGGGTCCCCTGCACAGGCCTGCAGCCTTGGCCACAGGCTGCCAGGGGGGCAAGGGCAGAGCTGACGATGGCAAGGGGCAGGATCAGAGCTGGTGATCGCAGAGCCTGGGCTCTGTGAAGCTGGTGACTGGAGGGGTCTGGGGGTCTTCTGCCCAGTCCTGCAGGCTCAGCTAGAGCTGGGATTGGAGGGGCAGGGGTGGAGCCGGTGATCGGAGTGAACTACAGAGGAAACACCTTTTCTTATTGCTCACTGGCTAAGCTCCCTGTATGCCACTGGTATATTCTTAGTAACTTGGGTAATAAGAATCCCTAAAGGCGATCTAGGGTTTTTCCACCACACTCCTGGAGAAAGAAAATGAAGGTCCACTGCTGGAGGGCTAAGTAATGTCATATCCTGTCTTAACAGTTTTGGCTCGGTGCATAATGCCTCAACCTGCTGACTGCAGGGTCTGGGTTCAATTCTGACCAAGGGCATGTACCTAGGTTGCAGGCTCCTCCCAAGCCAGGGCCCAGGTCAGGGCATATGCAGGAGGCAACCAATCAAAGTGTTCCTCTCACTTTGATGTTTCTTTGTTTTTCCCTTCTCTTCCACATTCTCTAAAAATCAATGGAAACATCCTCAGGTGAGGATAAAAAAGAAAGAAAGAAATGCCATATCCTATGAAAGACACATCTTGAAAATGCCTAAAGAAAGTTATTTTTTCATGGTGAAGGGACTGGAATTCATGTTGATGAAAACACCTTGGTGGCTGCAGTGACTGGCAGTGGCTGCAGCAGCGGGGTGATGGAGCTGGTGGCTTCCCCTGATGAGCCTAGTCACCTCCCACAAAAGGAGGCCAGACTGCGGCTTAGGCCCGCTCCCCAAAGAGATCAGGGAGCAGGCCTAAGCCATCAGTAGGATACCCCCTGAGGGCTCCCAATATGTGAGAGGGGGCAGGCTGGGCCCTAGTATATATATATATAAACGCCTAAACAACCGAATGAGTGGTCAACCAGTCGCTATGGTGTGCACTGACCACCAGGGGACAGATGCTCAATGCACACGATCAGGCTCCCTCCTGTCTGGATTGGGCCTGTGGGGATTGGGCAGGAACCGTCTACCTGACATACCCCAAGGGGTCCCAGATTGCAAGGGGGTGCAGGCTAGGTTGAGGGACCCCACCAGTGCATGAATCTGTGCACCGGACCTCTAGTTTGTTATAAAACCAAGAACCCTAAAGCCTGACATGCAACACATTTAAACTTCCATAGTAACTCTGAATTGTAAAGATTCCTTCAACACTGTAGTTACTATTAGAAGGAGGGTGGAGGTGGCAGATCAGTGTCAGATCACGTGCTTATGAGGGGTTATGACCAATTGACAGAACAGATTTGCTTACGAACATTTACTCTCCTTTGCTCTTTCCCTCTTCAATTTTTCCCCCTACTTAAAAAACACACACAAAAACTCAAGTACATAGAATAAAAAGTGAAAGTACTCCTCTGCTCCCAGTTTAAAAGTTGGAGATGAAACTGGCTGAGATCTGAGAAAAACTTTGATTGTTTAAAAGTGTTAACACAATTTATAAGTACCACTTGCCCAAAAGAAAATGACAATTATATATATGATTTGAAGTCAGAGCACTATTCTCAAGAGACTACTGTGAAATTATTAATTTTGGGTTTAATACAATTCCAATCAAAATTCAAATAATATTTTTTGAAACATCAGAAATGACTCTACATAATGAAGTACTTTGTGACAGGCTAAGGAACAACACCTCTCAGAACATTCTGCCTGATTAATATGCTACTTAATCTGTAACTGGGAGATCTTAAGAATGAACAGGAGTTAAGGGGGATTTGTATGGGATGAGGGAGTATGGCCTGGAACTTCAAGCAGATGAAACAGCATGTGGAAAGGTCCTTAGGCAGGTGTAAGAGTCCACTACGTGACTGAAGAACTGAAAGAAAGTCAGCATAGCTAGAACAATAAGAATGGGGGCCCAGTTGACATGGCGCAGTGGTTGAGCATCAACCTATGAACCAGAGTTTCTGATTCAATTCCTGTCAAGGCACATGCTCAGGATGCTGGCTCAATCCCCAGTGAGGGGTGTATAGGTGGCAGCTGATAAATGATTCTCTCTCATCATTGATATTTTTATCTCTCTTCTGCTCTCTTCCTCTCTGAAATTAATAAAAATATATTAGAAAAAAGGGGTGGGGAGCTTATGTGTAAGTGGTGGTCCAACTATATATGACATGTATGAAAATACACATGACCACTTTAATTCTGTGTCCTTTAGTAAAGGATATAGGAAAAAAACTTGACAAAATTCACAGAAATTAAATACACTTATGCATACCTACATAGACTTCACACTCCAGAGAAAATTGTATCTGGCAAAGTCTAACTAATATTTCTACTTGGGGTTGAGTCTAGCCAACCACACATTGAGGCCAGCTATGTAACCCTACTGTTTTAACTCAAGCCTTAATCGCTATCAACCCTAGCTTGGTCCTATCTCCCTGGCACTTTAATTCACAGACGGTTACCTATGAAACCGTCATAGTGGATTTCAGGATTCCTAAATCAGGTGAACTCTGGCAATCACCAGCCCTGGTGAAGGAGCTAAGTCATCTAATTCCAACCCATCTTTACTCTGTGGCCCTGTTCCTTTTATCCACTGAACTTTACTTTTGGAAATCAAGAATATAAGAGATTGCAACCAACTATATTACAAAAGTAACTTACTTCAAGGCTCTTTTAAAAAGTGAGATCTTAGTTTACTTTAAATATAAATAAGTTTATATTTATAAATATAAACTTATTTATATTTTTATTTTTATAAATATTACATTAGTTATAAATATGATTTCTCTCATTGTAAGAAAAAGTATTCTTTTCTTACAGTTTATTTTTATAAAGATTACATTAGTTATAAATATGATTTCTCTCATTGTAAGAAAAAGTATTCCTGTATATATTACTTGTTTTAGTGATTAAATTGGTGATAACTATTTGTAGATTTTCTTCATTAGTCCACATACGTTTCCATATATGTAGCAAATTAAATTGTTCAGCTGAACTTGTTTAGTCAAAATTAAAAGAAAAAAAAAGATGAGATGGTGGATAAGCGGCACCTAAATTTGCCTATTTCACTGTATAAGCATCTTTTAACAAATAAATCTAGGGATAGTCATCCATTTCACCAGCTTCTTTTAAATAAGGATGCATACCTATAATACATATTGTTTAAAGCAGTGGTCGCTAACCGGTAGTCCACGGATCACTGGTGGTCCATGAGGTCTGAAAGGTTGGTGAACACTGGTTTAAAGCATCAACAAGCAGGCTTCAAGTCTCACACACAATGATATAGCATATTAGATTCCCCATCTGACACCTAGTCAGGATGGCTTTTACTTACACTTATAGAATCTGGCAGTGACATAGCCTGCAGGAGTGCCTAACAGCACCCATAGGACCACAGCACAAGTCATCAGTGCTCCTCTGTTGGCAGGTGACAAAAATCCCAGGCAAGCAAAAACTAAAAAACAAGTAATTTAAAGTTACACAATTTAGTAATGTTTTCTTTGTTGTGAAGTGATATAAGGCCCCACTTTTTGACCCTGGCCGGGTAGCTCAGTTGGTTAGAGCATAGTCCCAATAAACCAGGGTTGGAGGTTTGATCCCCAGTCAAAGTACATACAAGAATCAACCAATGAATGCATAAGTAAGTGGAACAACAAATCAATGTTTGTCTCTCTTTCTCTCTCTCTTTCAAACCAATCAACAAATTAAAAAAAGAAAAACACACTTTAAAAATAATAAACTAGACACAACTTCATGAAAGTACACTATCTTACCATGCAGTCACACTAAACCTTAGTAATATTTAAGGGACTACACATCAATAGATCATACATGATGCAAGCTCCACTTTGGAAGGGTCTACACGTAAGACCCCATCTCTCCTGTTCTCAGAGGAGGCTGAACGAATGCTCATTAGTACTTTCAGCTCTTCTAAAATTCAAATACAGCTTTTTAAAATACCATAAATATATTACATTAGAAAGATCATACACCATGACCAAGTGGGATTTATTCTGGGGATGCAAGGCTGGTACAATATATGTAAATCAATGAATGTGATACATCACATAAACAGAAAGACAAAAATCGCATAATCATATCAATTGATGCAGAAAAAGCCTTTGACAAAATCCAATACCCTTTCTTACTTTTTCTTTATTTATTAAAGTATTACATATGTGTCCTTATCCTTCCATTGCCCCCATCCCCACTCATGCCCTCCCAACACTCTCTTTATAAAAACTCTCAGCAAAGTGGGAATAGAGGGATCATACCTCAACATAATAAAAGCCATATATGACAAACCTACAGCAAAAACTAAAACCATTTCCCCTAAGAACAGGAACAAGACAGGGATGCTCACTTTCACCACTCCTGTTTGACATAGTACTGGAATTGCTAGCCATAGCAATCAGACAAGAAGAAATAAAAGGCATCCAAATTGGAAAAGAAGAAATAAAACTCATTATTTTCAGATGACATGATGTTGTACATAGAAAACCGTAAAAACTCTATTAAAAAACTACTAGACTTAATAAATGAATTCAGCAATATAGCAGGATACAAAATTAACACCCAGAAATCTATGGGTTTTTTATACACCAATAATGAATTCACAGAAAGAGAAATTTAAAAAACAATCCCATTTACTACTGCACCAAAAAATTAATGATACCTAGGAACAAACTTAACTAAGGAGGTGAAAGACCTATACTCAGAAAACTATAGGACATTGAAAAAAGAGATAAAGAGTTAGATATAAACAAATGGAAGAATATACTAAGTTCATGGATTGGTAGAATCAACATCATTAAAATGTCCACACTACCCTAAGCAATTTATAGATTCAATGCAACCCCTACTAAAATACCAATGGCACATTTCACAGACCTAGAACAAACTCTCCAAAAATTCATATGGAATAAAATAAGACCCTGAATAGCCACAACTATCCTGAGAAAGAACAAAGTTGGAGGGATCACAATACCAGATATCAAGCTATATTACAAAGCCACTGTTCTCAAAACTGCCTGGTACTGGCACAAGAACAGACATGTAGACCAATGGAACAGAACAGAGAACCCAGAAATCAACCCAAGTCATTAATGCTCAATATGTGACAAAGGAGGCAAGAGCATACAAGGGAGTCTATTCAATAAATGGTGCTCAGAAAATTGGCTAGATACATGCAAAAAAAACCCCCAAAAACTAGACCACCAACTTACAAAGAAATAAACTCAAAATGGATAAAGGACTTAAACATAAGATGGGAAACAAAATCTTAGAAGAATCCACAGGCAGCAAAATATCAGACATATGTTGTAGCAGTATTTTTACTGATGCAGCTCCTAGGGCAATGGAAACAAAGGAGAAAATAAACAAATGGGACTACATGAAAAAAAAAGCTTCTGCAAGCTTTTGAAGAAACGATCAACAAAACAACAAGAAAGCCCATTTGCCAATGTTATCTCCGATAAGGGTTTAATTTCCAAAATTTACAGGAAGATAAACAAAAGGAAGATAAATAATCCAATCAGCTTTAACTGAGCACTGAAAGGTCCCAGATTCGATTCCGGTCCAGGGCATGTACCTTAGTTGTGGGCACATCCCAGTAGGGCATGTGCAGGAGGCAGCTGATTGATGTTTCTCTTTCATCGATGTTTCTAACTCTCTATTCCTCTCCCCTCCTCTCTATAAAAATTCAATAAAATATTTTTAAAAATAATCCAATCAAAAAACTGACCTTAGGGCAAAGGACATAAATAGATACTTTTTGAAAGAGGACATAAGGAAGGCCAAGATACATATGAAAACATGCTCAAAGTCACTAATCATTTGAGATGCAAATCAAAACAACGAGGAACCTGTCAGAATAGCTATCATCAACAAATCAACAAACAACAAGTGCTGGAGAGGATGTGGAGAAAAAGGAACACTCATGCACTGCTTGTGGGAATGCAGACTGGTGTAGCCACTGTGGAAAACAGTATAAAGTTTCCTCAAAAAGTTAAAAATGGAACTCCCATTTGACCCTGTGATCCCATTTCTAGGAATATATCCCAAGAAATCTGAAACACCAATCAGAAAGGATATATGCACCCCTATGTCCATAGCAGCACAACTTACAATAGCTAAGATTTGGAAACAGCCTAAGTGCCCAGACCATCAAACCTCAGAGGCAGGGGAGGGTTGGAACAGAGGTGTAAGAAATCAACCAAAGGACTTGTATGCATGCATGCATATTGCATAACCAACAGACACAGACACTGGGGTGGTGGGGCTTGTCCTAAGGGGTGGGAGTGGCCAGGGAGGGGTTGATGGGGAAAAAAGGAGATATATGTAATACTTTAAACAAAAAACCAAAAATAATAACATCAATAAAAATATTCCCACTATGAAATATTCTCACTTTTTGTTGGTTTTTAAAGGTCTTCTGGGGTGAAAAAACCTTGTATCATTCAAACATAAGACACAAGATAGAATCTAATCAGAGAATAAAATACGGAAAAAAGATTTCATAGTACTATTAACTTTTTGAATACAAGTTGCTGAAAGACTTGATCAATCACTTGGGAAAATTCTGGCTCCTACTCTTATTCAGTTGGTTAGTTTTATTTGTTCTTCTCTATATAACTCTCTCTATGAATAAAAGACTTCTAACTTTAAGCTGGAACTCAGAGGTTATGACTTGTACAGAAAGTCAAGTAGCTTTCTAATCCCAGGAACAAGGAAGTTCCTAGTATTTCCTCTGAGGTGCACATAACCATGTACATGTACATGTGCACCTTCTGATCAGCATGGAGGGGGCAAGAGGAGAAACTCATGATCAGCAGGAAAATAGGATAAGGTCAGATCTATCAGAATTTCAGCTAATATGCACCGCCCCACCCCCACAGGACTAAGAAATGGACTGTTCTGAAGTAGAAAAGTTCATACTCAAGCTTTTAAGGGAAATGATCCCTATCGTTTCCTATCCTAGGCTCTCTGAAACTTTCCTTCCTCATAAGTTCACTTCCTAGCTAACCCCAACAAAGACCAGACAGTGGCAAAAGGCAGCTCCAAATAAAATTTTAAAGAAGAATTTTACCCGCAAGCATCTATTCTGCTCTAACTCCATCCTGGTTCTCTGGTAGTCTAGTGCTTTCATACTATCTTGAATGGTTCCAAGGATTTCCAAGTATTTCATGACTTCTCCCATCCTACCCTCTTTAGTGTAATACACTTACTAACGGTAGCCCTACCCCATAGCAGCTGCATCTCTTTACTAAATAAATACATATATTCTAGTTAATCTTCAAATTAGTCTTCAAACTGAACCTGGAGATGTAAGTCAGTAGTTCCCAAACATGTTCATGTGCCAGACATTTCAAAGTGAAAATCCTCTTTGTAAATCACTTATGTAGTTAAAATTCATTTTTTGTTCCTTTTAAAAGGCCCTCTGGGGTGAAAAAGCCTTGTAACATTCAAACATGAGAGACAAAACAGAATTTAATTAAAGAATAAAATAGGGAATAAATAAATCATAAAAATTTGAAATTTTACTAACAGAAAATGACTTTAATATTAAATATTTACATGCACTGAACATAAAAACAAATGTTCACTGAAAAAATTGTTAAAAGGTCGGTGGTTTTTGAATTCTTTCAGTAACATACATTTGTTACTGTTCATCATTAACAGGCAACAATGAAGGAAACAGAAAAAAATATAAATGCAAAATTTAGGAAATTTTATTCAAACTTGTTTTTCCTCTTAAAATTAGAAAAATCTGGGAGATCTTGGAAATAAGAGTATCAGAACCACTCCTGTGGCCAATCAATACCTCTAAATTAAGTCTATTTTTAAAAATTGATTGATCTAATCAACAAAAATTAAAATTCCTGAAGATTTTCAGGTGGCACAGGAGGAGATCCTCTCCTCCCTGTCCTGCAGGAAGATCTGTCCTGAACACTGCTAGGTAAAGACAAAGGCCTTTCTTCCTAAAATTCTTCCAAGATGAGAAAGGTATACAAAAACCTTCCTGCCCTACTCACTCTTCTTTTGGTCTTTCTCACTGAATGTCTTGGGATCTAATCACACTGCTCCCAGTGGGGCGGGACAGTCAGCCTGTGTGACCCTGCTTTCAGGCTACCCAGACTCAGACCCAGACGGTGTTTCAGGACCTAGTCATCTCCAGCTGCAGTGCTGCTATGACAGAGGCCGTTCTCTACGCAGCTGAATAGAGATATGAAGGGTCAGCTTTTGGGAGCAGCTAATCCCACCCCAAGTCACCGATTTACAGCCAAAACACTGATTTAAATGCCAAAAGGACTCTTAGAGGCAGCTAGCCTAGCTACCTCTTAGAAAAACTGGCTTTCAAACAATCTATAATAATAAAAGCATAACATGCTAATTAGACCGGATGTCCTTCCTTCTGGACAAAGCTGCAGTGGGTAGGGGCCAAGGCCCTTGCACAGATTTCATGGAGAGGGCCCCTCGTTATTTAGAAAAAGTATTTTCTATTTAATTTGCACTTAATACTTACACAGAGTCACAAATGTCATAATTAAAATCTGTGTTCCCGATCCTAGAAAGACTGACAGCAGCATCCCTTTTCTTGGAGGACGGAATATATCACCATGAACTAGTTTCCAGCCAAATTCTTCCTGGGCATCCTCCTAAAAAGAAAATGAAATTGTTTGTCATGTGGTATCACCAAGACAACTAGATAGTTTATTCACTGTTGAATAGACTGAAACAGAAATTTTTTTAAAACTTACAAATGTTAATATTTATTT
>PVJC01052705.1:0-11058 GCA_004026665.1 Murina feae
GAGTGGCGGCCGCCATGTTGGCTGGGCTAATTTGCATACAGCCGCTCTGATTGGCTGGTGGGCGTGGCTTACCCTGTCTCGGAGAAACGGTTAATTTTAATATTTCGCTTTTATTAGTTTAGATAATTGATACACTATTCCTTTAAGCCAAGGCCTAGGCAAGTAATGAAGCCTCTTGTTGGCTTCAGCTCTGTGGCTTCTGTAATTGAAAGAATGTTGCCTTAGTAGAGTCTAGGCAGGCAGTTTCCTCCATCGCTGGTGCAAGGGTAGCCTGCTGTTTGCTTCAGCTCTGAGGCTTTTATAATTGCAACAATGTTGCAGATATGTTGCCTGGAGCCGGGAGAAGCCCAGCCTGCCGGCAGACAGTTTACTCCTGGTGCAACAGAAGTGTGCTGTTTACTCCAGCTCTGTGACTGCCGGCCTCCATCTTGGCTGGGTTAATTTGCATACAGCCGCTCTGATTGACTGGTGGGTGTGGCTTAGGCGTCCCATAGAAACGGTCACTTTCAATATTACTCTTTTATTAGATTAGATATATCACTGACAAAAACCAGTCAGGCACATGACAAACGCTGAAAGATAACATGGATACATGTTAGAAACAAGTTTTTTCTTCTAAACTTTCTTTAATGTTAAGACAAATATAATGTTTTTAAAAAGTCTTGAAGTGGGGGAAAATTCATTTAACACCATTCAACAAAGCTGAGTGTCTCAATATATACTAGTATCTGTTCTCATGGAATTTACATTGAAAAGATATATCCCTTATCTAATAAAAGAGTGATATGCAAATTAGGCATCACTCCATCACAAAGATGGCCGTCCCCATGGCCACAAGATGGCAGCACCCAGTCCAGCTCAGCCCCACCACTGAAGTGGTTAGACCTGTTAGCCAGGCAGGTGGTGGGAGCCCGAGGGGTGGAACAGGTGATCAGAGGGGGTTGGGGGTCCCCTGCCCAACCCAGAGGCCTTCACCAGAGGCCTCAGGCATGGGCAAGGGTAGAACCTGCGATTGGAGGGGACAGGGGCAGAGCCGGTGATCAGAGGGGTATGAGGGTGCCCTACCCAGGCATAAGGCCTGGGTCAAAGGCCTCAGGCCTGGGCAGGGGCAAGGCCAGAGATCGCAGGGGCCTGGGCTCTGTAGAACCAGTGATCGGAGGGGCAGGGGCAGAGACTGTGATCGCAGGGGTCTGGGCACTAGTGGAGCTGGCAAAACGGGCCTGAGGGTCCCCTGCCGAGGCCTGCAGCCTTGGCCAGAGGCTCAAGGGTGGAGCCAGCAATGTAGGAGTCTGGGGGTCCTCTACCCAGGCTGTAGCCTTAGCCAGAGGCTGCCAGTGGGGCAAGGGCAGAGCTGGTGATGGCATGGGCAGGATCAGTGCCGGTGATCTCAGAGGTCTGAGCTCTTTGAAGCCAGTGATCGGAGGGGCCTGGGGGTCTTCTGCCCAGGCCTTCATCCTCAGGGAGAGACTGCAGGCCTGGGCAGGGGCAGAGTCAGTGATCACAGGGGTCTGGGGGTCCCCTTCCCAGGCCTGCATCCTTGGCCAGAGGTTACAGGGCAGAGGTGGAGCTGGGATTGGAGGGGCAGGGGTGGAACCGGAGATTGGAGTGAACTACAGAGGAAACACCTTTTCTTACTGCTCATTTGCTAAGCTCCCTGTATGCCACTGGTAATATTTTTAGTAAGTTGGGTCATAAAAATCCCTAAAGGTGATCTAGGGTTTTTCCACCACACTCCTGGAGAAAAAAAAATGAAGGTCAACTGCTGGAGGGCTAAGAAATGTCATATCCTGCCCTAGCCAGTTTGGCTCAGTGCATAATGCCTCAGCCTGCTGACTGCAGGGTCTGGATTCAATTCTGAGCAAGGGCATGTACCTAGGTTGCAGGCTCCTCCCTGGCCGGGGACCAGGTCAGGGCATATGCAGGAAACAACCAATCAAAGTGTTCCTCTCTGATGTTTCTCTCTGTTTTTCCTGTCTCTTCCACATTCTCTAGTAATCGATGGAAACATATCCTCAGGTGAGGATAACAAAGAAAGAAAGAAAGAAATGTCATACCCTATGAAAGTCACATCTTGAAAATGCCTAAAGAAAGTTGTCATTTTTTTCATGGTGAAGGGACTGGAGTCCATGTTGATGAAAACACCTTGGTGGCTGCGCTGACTGGCAGTGGCTGCAGCAGTGGCGTGATGGGGCTGGTGGCTTCCCCTGATTAGCCTGGTTGCCTCTCACAAAGGGAGGCCAGACTGCAGCTTAGGCCCATTCCCCAAGGGGAGCAGAGAGCAGGCCTAAGCTGTCAGGAGGACACCCCCTGAGGGCTCGCAATATGTGAGAGGGGGCAGGCTGGGCTGAACTCCCCCCCCCCCCAGTGCACAAAATTCGTGCACCAGGCCCCTAGTGTAAATATAAATCTGAACTATATAAACAGACATACCCCAGTTCTCGTTGACCTTATATTCTACTAGAGGGAAACTCAAAATCAGCACCAATATAAGTTAAGTATTTCTCACCTATAGCATTATTGAGGTTTTGAGCTGGATAATTCTTTGTTGTGGAGGACTGTTCAATGTACTAAAGGATATTCTGCAGCATCCCTAGCCTGTACTTACCAGATGCTAACAGAATCCTCCCCACCTAAGAGGTGACAATCTTTTTTTTCCTCCAGATATTACCAAATGTCCCTGGAGGAGTAAACTGGCCTCTGGTAGAGAACCTAGATAAAAAAATCTGAAAGTAACATCCTCTGGGGGGGGGGGGGGGATAGAAAAGGTTAGAGAATAGGGGGTCTTGCAGGTTTTAAAGTGAGTGGTCAGATAGGCCTCACTGAGAAAATGACATTTAAGCAGACTTAAGAGAAGAAAGGTAGATAGCCAAGGATATAGGGGAAGTATGTTGCAGGACAGAGTGAACAGCCAGTGGGGAAGCCACAAAATGGGAATTTCCTATTAAGAAGATAGTACATAAGCCAGTGTGGCCAGGGCAGAGTGAGTGATGAAGTCAGAGAACTAAGGTGAAGGGTATTATGATCTCTGAATAAATTCTTAAGAGTGTGAATAGTTTTATGGCTCCTGACACAGAAAGTCTTCTTACTTTTCAGACCACTCGTGGGGCAGGTAGTTTAAAGCAGGAATTTTGCTCAAAGAAATCTGATCCTTTCCCTGTACATAGACAACAAATCAAAATCAGATTAGGTGTATTTTTTAGATTCACATTTGAGAGTCTTATATTTTAAGTACTAATTATAGGTATTAGAGCATCTCATCTAGATTTTTAAAATTATTTTCTGTATATTCATCTTTCATTTTTAACAGAAGAGCACAGTAAACTTATCTCATTTCCATAGCAGTTTATTATCCTATCTAATAAAAGAGTAATAGGCAAATTAACTGTCACTCTGGGACAAAGATGACGGCGCCCATAGCGGTGGGGCAGGATACTGGCAGCATCACCCCTGGCAACGTGAGCCAAGCGGGCATTACCTCAGCAACCTGTGAGCAGGTCACACTGCCCTGGAGAAGGCAAGCACCACCAGCAGTCAGCCCACAGCGGGGCCTACTGGCCGCCAAGGTGATCGGGAGCAGGAGAGCTAATGCATGGGCAGCCAGTGGGCTGCCCGCACATTCGGGGCCTGCTCCTGGCCACAGCAATCGGGAGCAGGAGAACCCTGCGGGTTGCCATGTGTTCAGGAGCCTGCTTCCAGTTGCCATGGCAATCGGGAGCAGGAGAGAATGAGCGGGTGGTGCACGGGCAGCCCACAGCAGGGTCAGCTCCAGGGTCAGCTCCGTGAGCAGGAAAGCGTGGCCGATAGGCAGCACCCAGCCCTGGCCACAGCTCAAGGGAGAGAACAACATGCAGGTGAGGCCAGGAGCCTCAGAGATCAACACAGAAGGGTGCCTGCTCCAAGCCTCCATGGTGTGGCTGGGGGAAGGCCCCCAGGGGGACACACACATTCACACACACACACACACACACACATGGGGTGCCTGCTTCCAGCCTCCGATGCAGCTGGGGTAGGCCCTCAGTGGGGACACACACACACACACACACATACCCTCCCCCCCCACACACACATGGTGCCTGCCAGATTATGATCATAAGTAGGACAATCACTGAGGGATCCCAGACGGTGAGAGGGGACAGGCCGGGCTGAGGGACCCTCACCCTCCATGTGCATGAATTTCATGCACTGGGCCTCTAGTGATATATAATGATTAAAGTTTTATTGCTCATAAATTCCCAAGTAAAATATGACAATGAGAAGAGGCTCAGAATTTTTTTAATGAATTAAGAATAGAATTATATATTCCACTGAATCTCGGCCTTTATTTTATTCTGTTATAATCTTTTAGAATAATTTTAATGATACCTATTTAGATGAACAATAACATTGTTAGTTTTATTGGGTTTATGACTGTTCTTTCTCAGTATTACTAAGTGGAGTTTTTTGTACCACCAGAATTTGATCTTTAGAAGATACTAACATGAGATTGAGTGAGATTGAATTTCTTAATTGTGTCTTCTCATGACCTATTCTTTCCTCCAACCCATCTTACAGGACTGAAGATCTTAAGGGTAATAAATGAACCCACAGCGGCAGCTATGGCCTATGGTCTCCACAGGGCTGATGTCTTCCACGTCTTGGTGATAGATTTGGGCGGAGGAACTCTAGATGTGTCATTACTGAATAAACAAGGAGGAATGTTTCTAACCAGGGCAATGTCTGGTAAGTAAAATATAGGGAGAGTTAAAGAGGTTTAGGCATATTAGCCTCTCTAATGTGTGAAGTGTTTAATTTTTGTCAGTATTCTTTGACTTCATTTTGGTAATCTGTATATTTAATTTTATGCCTCCATTTATATGTATTTACAAAAAAGACTGTGCATCCTATAAGTCAGATAAATACACTGCCAGTGGTAGCTCACTGAGCCAATGCTTTTCATAGCTATGGTAAAGGAAACAAGGAAAGAAATTCTTCTAAAATGAAGGGTGATCAGTTGATTTCATTAATCTGTTCCAAAAATAGATATCTTTAGTATTTTTTAGGAAGTGATAGGATTTTGCATTCTAAATCTTTTTAAAAGGTTTTTGTTTTAAGTTAGCTTAAGAGATGAATAAGCCTGTTTGAAAAGTGGAGCTGCAAGTTATAAGTAGTCTAACTTCTGCATTTGTCTTCCTCCTAACTGGACTCTCTTTAGAATGAAGTTTAGTGCTGGGGATTTTTTTTTTTTTAAGATAAAATGCCTGCTGGTATGTTTTAATAGAAACATCAATTGGTTGCCTCCTGCACACACCCGCACCAGGGATTGAACCTGCAACCTGGGTACATGCCTTGGCTGGGGCAGGGAATGGAACCCGCCATTTTTGATGTACAGAACAATGCTCTACATCAGCCATGGCTGCACTGTTTTTTTCATAGTACACATTCGAGTTAAAGTCATCTCAATCCTGTTACTTTTAATCATTCTTTGTATGAGTAAAACTTTCATATCTTCAATATAGACTTTGTTACTCCAATAAAATTATATTTATACATACATGTTAAATAAGTACATGTATATACACATATGTGAATAACTATAATATAAACTTTTATTTTTAACTTAGGAAACAATAAACTTGGAGGACAGGACTTCAATCAGAGATTGCTTCAGTACTTATATAAGCAGATCTCTCAAACATATGGCTTCCTACCTTCTAGGAAAGAGGAAATTCACAGATTAAGACAAGCTGTGGAAATGGTCAAATTAAATCTGACTCTTCATCAGTCTGCTCATATGTCAGTGTTACTAACGGTAGAGGAAAAGGACAAGAAAGAAACTCCGAGTAGTGACACTGAACTGTCAAAGGACAGACTGTCCCCAGAAGGTGGCCACCATGTGAGCAGCATGTTTGGAGCTGGCCTTTCTGAAAAGAAAAGTGGAGAAAGTCAGGTTTTATTTGAAACAGAAATATCACGGGAGCTTTTTGACACCCTAAATGAAGATCTCTTCCAGAAAATACTGGTACCCATTCAGCAAGTATTGAAAGAAGGCCATCTGGAAAAGACTGAAGTTGATGAGGTGGTATTGGTTGGGGGCTCTACTCGCATTCCTCGAATCCGTCAAGTCATTCAGGAGTTCTTTGGAAAGGATCCCAACACGTCTGTAGACCCTGACCTGGCAGTGGTGACGGGAGTGGCTATCCAAGCAGGGATTGATGGAGGGTCTTGGCCTCTTCAAGTCAGTGCTTTAGAAATTCCCAATAAGCATTTACAAAAGACCAATTTCAACTGAATTACGGAGGAATTTGTGATCTTATCAGACCACCTCCTCAAAAAAAAAAAAGTGTCTAAACTATCTCAAAAATTTACCTAAAAGATAACATTTAGATATACAGATTTTACATAACATTTGTTTTAAGATTTAATGTGACCAGATTTATCCTGTTTGATTTTGGAGAGATTCCATTCCTAAAATACTTCTAAAATGATTAATAGGAACATGGATGGCTATATTTTCTGGGTTCTGGAAGTAGATAATCATATGCACTTAAAATTGTTTTCTGTGAACATTGTCTAGTGCCAATTTACTTGATTATCACATGTAACTAATTTGAACTATACTTGAAGGACAGTGTTGATGTCAGGTATTAGCATTGGCTGGGAGATAGGGTATTAATATAAGCTATATATGTGATATTCAATAATTGTTATATAACAAAATTACTTTCATAGATTGAATACCCCATTATGTATCTATTCATGAAATCTGCATTCTCCAGATTTTTAAAATATATTAATTGGATATATTTCTCTTTCTGAAATAGCTATAGATTTATTCAAATGTCCAATACCAGATAGTAGAAATACCCAACTTATATCTTCCAGTTCCTTTATCTGCTGTGCATCATTCTCTGCTTGGATTTCCATGATTCTGCCTGGTTAGCAAACAATGGGGAGTTTTTAATAGCCTTTTTAAAATACATTCATGTGATAATAAAACCATCCTTACTGTCAGTTTTTGTTATTCAAGATTTTTGCAGACATTGATAAATAGCAGCAATTAGCTACAATATTTGTTTTTTTGTTTTTGTTTTTGTTTTTTTTATCAAAAAATTGTTTTCTTTAATAAAAAGTTCACGTCATGTGTCTGATGGAAAACAAAATGTTATATAAACAGTACAGTAAATAATTTTTTACTGTTTATGTTCAGATCATGTAATTTTTCAGCAAAATCTCTTTATATTCGTGTTGTGTTTTCAAAAGTAAATCTTGACATGAACTTGACTGACTGACTGACTGATCCTACAGATCCTACAGGTCAAACTCTTAGGAGTTAGCTTCAAATTTAGCAGCATCTTCTTTTAGTTCTCTAGTTAGGGTTTCTTCATGCTCCTGCCATATCTGGAGCAGAGGTCTTTGTTGGGGAAGAGGCCTGTCTGGTGTCTTCCAGGAAACTGGAGCCTCTGGTGACCCCTGGTGAGCCTGTTCCCAAAGCTGGGGATCCAAAGGCAGCCTGACTCCTGCTGTCATGCATATGCTGGTAGAAGATGGTGTCTGCAGTCCTGCAGTCAGCTGAGTGCATGGCCTTGAGGTAGGAATCCCCAAGTTTTCTCTTGTAGTAGAATTTCTGTTGCTGAGCAATTGTCTGTTCAGCTGTTTCTCCAGAAGTTTGGTGCTGGACTCAATTAGCCTCTCCTTAGTCCTATGAAAATCAGTTAGCTTATTTTCCAATAACTTTTTACTTTCCAATTCTTCTTGGTAGAGTCGCACATATTTTTCCAATTCTCTTTCGATATCATCTTGAGAGGTTTGCACTTTGGAGATTTCTGATTCTAGCTGTTTATTCCTGAGTTCCAAATGACTTGTTATTAAATCCTGATAATTTATCATCTGCTCTGACAGTTCTTGAGATGCTCTTTGTGTCTGTAAAAATGAATTGACTTGTTTTATTCTGTCTGCTACATCCCGTCTTGCTCTTTCTTCAATCTTCTTTTTATGCTCTTCTAATTCACGGATTTCTACCATATTAATTTCCATATATGTTCTGAGGTTTAGTGCTTCTTGTTCCGCCTTCTTTACTCTGTCCTTTAGTTCTTCACGTCTCTTTAGCAGTGCTTCCATTGATAACTCCTGTTGAGGTGTCTTTTCTTCATCCAGATGTATACATTTGGAAGATGAAGATTGTAGTTTTGCTATAAGCTCATCATTTGTTGTCATCTTTTCCACACAACATCTCTTCTGTACTTGATTTTCTACTCTTTTTTTCTATGACTGTTTCATCTCTTTCCTCCACAAGATGACTATACACTGCTCCTGAATAACAAATCTCTTATCTCTTCCCCCATCTTAACACTTCATAATCTTACACAAAGGTTTTAGGGATATCATATTGAGGTATGCAAGACTGAGTCAGGATTTGTTTTATGTTTTTGTTTTGTTTCTTTGCTTATTTTCAGTTAGTCCTGGGTAATGTAGCTGGTATTTGATTCAGTTTTACTGAGATTTTCCCCCATATTTAGTTTTGAATAAGGAAAAATATACTCGCTTATAAAAAACCTTGCTATTATTTCCTACTGTCATTTTAAAATAATCACACTTGGACAATTTTTAGCCTTAAGGTTAGTGTATGAAGAGATAAAAAGATCTGTAGATATTGGAAGTAATGTGGAAATCTAATATGGAAGGCAATGTGAAAAAATTTCTACTGATCAGCGTTAGTAGGAGTTTTGTTTTGGTCTATTTCCTTTTAGGAAAGCTACAGGGACCAAGAAAGAAAATATAGCAGTTTTGTTTCTGTGATGCTCATGTTTTTTCCTTAATAGAGGCATGCTTCATGTTATTATTAAAAAACTATATTCTGGTCAATATTTTTGTTAAATTTTGTCTGCTTTATTCATTGTTGAATTTGACAGGATGTTGAATTTTCAGTTATTGAAAAAGAACTAAGTAAACTCATTTCTACAACATCAGAACATTTCAACTTCTCTAAAAAGCTAAATAAAAAGCTAAATGTTAACACTTTTTTGCAGATCTATAAAACTTCCTTAGCAATGAAATTTCAAACACTTTTGTGTACAGAAAATGTCTGCAGTACGTAGGTAGAAAAATATAAAATGTTCATTGATGTATTTTATTTCAGAACTAATGGAGAAATGCCAAAGATGAAACCTTCACTGCATTATGAAAATATTCAAGTGTTCTCTTGGACTTCATATAAATCTTTAATAGATTTTAGAACTGAAAACAATTATTTTATGAAGCTCTTTAAAGTGTTCAATTTCTCAAAATCTCTACATACAGAATCAGCTTTAGCTTAAAGTATTTTAAGATATTTTTAAAACTTGAATTTCTCCAAAATATGAGATAGTTTAGGATAATCTGATATTTTTTAGAGGAAACAATTTGCAAAATAGGGCAATGAATCTCATACTCTAAAATTGGAATTTAAGTAATTTGATTGTGTCTGAAAATTATGATGGCAGTGTTGGAATTGGGGCAATAGTTTAGCATATTCTCTAGTATAGTTTCAACTTTAAAAGATGAAGTAATGTCTGTCTTCAATCATTTTAGCAGGCTATATATAGACATGTAGCTTATTTAAAAGATAAAAATGGATTCTGAAAGTGATCATTTATGTATAACAATCTGAAGACATTCTTCATAAAACAAACATTACGTTTTAGCTATACAACTAGCTAGTGTTTTTTGAGGTATATAACTTTTAAAATATTAGATGTCTTGTATAATTAGATTATGTGAATGAGTAATTTATTTTGTATCAGAAATGTTTTGGTACTGTGTTTTCACTCAAACCACTGATGTGTCTACGGATATTACTGTGTAACATGTATTGTACATAACAGATTGTGCCTCTTAAATTTGTGTGTATACAGGTCATTCATATTTTAATGCAAATAAATATGACTTTGCAGTTTGTTTTAAGCTGTATACTGTATTTTTTCCATTTAGGACTAGACCTGAGTCCTTTTCTGAGGTATATAAATAAGAAAGGAAGTGGGGATAGAGCTGACCTAATGCATGTGACCTCAACAGCTGTTTCCTAGTTCCCTGCATCCTGGTTGTCTCTGCAATTGCTTACTTTTCTGCTTATTTCCCTGACTTAGAAGTATATTATTTAAACACTGTGTCCATAATTCTGAATACCAGTTCATGACTCCCAACTATAGGGGAGCCAACACCTAAACTAATCTAGTTGGTTAATAAATAATCCTGCATAGTAGGCTACTGTAATCCTTTGGTTGATGGTTAATACTTATAATTTTCTAATAAAGTTTGTTCATTTTTTGTACAAAAAAACCTTTTTTTAGAGAAGTTTATTAGATTATTGTAGTCTTTTCAAATGAGCCCATAAATAAAATAGTAGACTTGACTATCTTCATTGCTTATTCTTGTGAATCCCTCATTATTTTAACTACCATTACTGAGGGATTCAAATATATGAGGAAATACAGGAACATTTTCTTTTTTTTTTAATCTTTATTGTTCAGATTATTACAGTTGTTCCTCTTTTTTCTCCCCTCCTCCCAGTTCCCACCCCACATTCTGCCCTTATCCCCCCCTCACTGTCCTCATCCATAGGTGTACGATTATTGTCCAGTTTCTTCCTGCACCTGCAACACCCTTTTCCCCCTGAAAATTGTCAGTCCACTCCCTTTCTATGCCTCTGATTCTATTCTATTCACCAGTTTATTCTGTTCATCAGATTTTTTATTCACTTGATTTTTAGATTCACTTGTTGATAGATATGTATTTGATATTCATAATTTTTATCTTTACTTTTTCTTCTTCCTCTTCTAAAAGGATACCTTTCAGCATCTAAACTAATAAAAGCGAAATATTAAAATTAACCGTTTCTCCGAGATAGGGTAAGCCACGCCCACCAGCCAATCAGAGCGGCTGTATGCAAATTAGCCCGGCCAACATGGCGGCCGCCACTCCCGGACCTGAGTAAACAGCCCTTTCCATTGCGGCAGCAGCGAAAGTGAAGCTGCGCCCCTCAGCTCAGCTCCGATTAAACTGCCTCTAGCGAAACACAGCTTTTTGAAACATTGTAACAATCAT
>PVJC01052706.1:0-11055 GCA_004026665.1 Murina feae
ATCAACAGCAATACATTTCCTTGCCAGCACTGAACTTTACTTATCTCCTCTCTATCTTACAAAGAGCACATGCAGATTATCTGAGGGAAGGATAAAATAAATGGAAAATATTAAGAAAATGAAGCATGAGGACAGGGAACTAAGCTGTCTGTGGAGTGAGTCAAAGGAACAAGTCACATTAACAACATGGCAGGAGGTCTAGTCCCGGTGTTAACCCTCAGCACCGGCAGCCGGGTGACGAGGAAAGCACAGGAGTTGGGAAACTTCCGGTGTGTGTCTGGGCAGAACAAGGCAATTTCTGGAAGCATTTCCAGGCTGTGGCTTTCCTCCCTCACACCCCCACACACACTCCTCATGTAAAGGGAGCAGTCACAGTGGGCATAAGGCCCACTACTGCGTCCACCTTCCACCACCACTGGACTTGTGGGCAAACCTGGGGTTACTCTAGGGGCCACTGATGGAGGAACAAAGCCCAGAGCCAGAGGTCACCCCAATCTCCCTCCTCCCAGAGCATTCTCCATTTACTTCTGTCCCCGCGCTGCCCACCTCATTGTGGTGACAACTTTTCATGGGGCTGCCCCCTCCTCTCTGCTGACAGCACCAGGTTACATGTTCCACGAGGACCATGCTGGCTCCTTGCATCTCAGTGAATGCTCCATACAACCGAGCTGGATGCTCAGCTCCTCTAAGAAACCCCACAGGAAAAGTGATGGGAGCACAAGGACATGGACTTGCTTCTTGATTCTCTCGGTCACTACCGCTGAGATGCTGACCAAGCCATTGGACATTTTTGATTCAGTTCCTGTCTGTCAACAAATGCCAATGTTGTGTGCATCATGGGTGAGTCTTGAGGAAGAAATCAACAAACACATGTAACAAGCCTGGCCCACTTCTGGGCATCCAGTAGGTTCTGAACGAAGGTCAGTTTTCCCTTCTCCTACCGATTTCCCAGCTGCCAGAGCCTCCGCCGTCTTCACAAGCCCCCCTTCTCCTCTAAGCTCCCCACAGCATAAACATCACCCAAGAAGAAAGCAGGGCTCCCCAAAGCCACAGAACACCCGAGCCTGCACAACACCAGCTTTAAAAAGTTCCTGTCATTGTTTCAAGCACTTGCAGGGGGAAAGGTCGTGAAAGGGAGCTAGGCTGTCATCAAGGGCCCTATTAATGCTTCAACCGCGCAATGAGAGAGGAGAGGAGTGAACTCGCTGGTAGAAGGCCAGTGCAGTTGCTGACACAGGACATGGACACTCAGGGGCCTTCACACTTGGATGGTTAGTACTGACGGGGCAGCTCCTTGCTGTGCAGACTCCGCTTCATGTGAACTGTAGAACAGCAAGGCTGGTCCTGAGCAGAGGAAATGTCACTCACGTTTTAACTTCCTTACAGGCTAAGTGTCCCGATTCAGTCCCGGGCGGACCTACCTTTTCCGTGATGTAGAAGTTTGAGCTGTCGGCATGCTGCAGAGCGAAGTATTCGTGGTTGGTCAGGGACCACCTGAAGATGTAAGCATAAACCGGTCAGAAAACCAGTAAACGGTCACTTTAGTGGTTAGTTTGATAGGGGTAGAGGAATTGGACATCCTATCACACACCCACATGTAGTTCCTAATTCAAATGCTATCAGCCCACCTGTCACCCTAAGACCCGTTCTCCCCCCCCACCCCGAGGCCCGCCCAGGTTTTGTTCCGAGCCTCCTGCTCATTGCAGAGTTTCTTCTTCATGGCTTGGGGCAGGGGTGATGTTTAAATATAAAGTTACATTCCTCCCTATGTTGAAGGCATGGAGCAGAGATGGAAAAACAAAGGAAATGAATGCAATTTAAGCTTTTGATAAGCATTGCATTTCGATTGCCTCTGCATTTCCCAATCCCCAATCACTCTGGCTTGCTGCAAACTGGAACACTCTAGTGAAGTATCCTGGATCTTAAGTAAATCCCAGGCACCATCTAGCCACAGTTCTGCTTTAAGAAGGAAAACACATATTAGTTTTTCTCTCTAACCATCAGCTAGTATGTGCTTTCCCCTGACTGTGCGCAGCCAAAGAGAAGTGGGAGAGCGGGTTGCTGTGCCGTCCACTGACTTGTGTCATGATTCCCTCTTCCGTGGGGGCCTGTGTGGCCCTCCACTGATACCGAACGAAGTGAGCATTAACTCCAGAACGTTAGAGAGGATGGGTGAGCATAACTTCCCACAATGAGCAGAGCTTTCCCCCACCCTCCCCCCACCCAAGGTACACACAACAGCCAGGTCACACCTTCTCGTTGAGGAACAACGGTAACCGCTTGGTGGAAAGAGGCATGCACACCTTATGTAGGCATTCGGGGTGTCTCTGGGTAGGTCGAGGGTGACTCATGAGTGATATCTGACCATCACATGGGAATATTCTATTTGCCCCGCAAGTTGTGGCCCGGAGCCCCTCAGGTAAATCCTGACCAACAACACTCACCCGTCACAGACTTCCTTTATTATCGCGGACAGCGGTTTTTTCTGCAAAATAGCAAAAAAGGAAACAGTGTTAGTTTCATTTCACCATTTGCAATGTTTAAAAAAGGAGAAGCAGAAGGCCAGTGGGAAGATCTAAGCAAGGAGACTTTCCACATGCTGTTCTTGGCAATTCTGAAGAAGCTGTTGCTTTTCCCAAGGTAACCACCTAGCCGCCATCACTGCCAAATATGCTAATGACTGATGACCCCGGTGGCACTTTTCTCTATTTAACAGTATTAGCTGAACAAAACATACATCATCTGCAACCCAGCCACGCAAAAATCAGGATGAAAACACAGCTGGGTTTAAGATCTCAGAAGCCATGAAGGCCATGGGTCGGGCTACCAGCAGCCTGCTTGTTCGCAAACAAGCGTGGACTCGTGATATTTTTATGGAACATGTGGCATATGAATTAGGAGGTACTGTGACTTTTTCCTTCCGAGCACACAGAATTCTTTCCGCATACGTGGCACTGACCAACACCAATCACACAGCCACTTGAGCTGGGCACACGCGAGTAATGGGACCAAGACAGCATGTGCCCTGGTGTCAACTGGCAGCTGGCACATCTGGTCCCCCTGCCTCGCAGCCACAGCTGTGCTCTGCCCGCCTCCAGATGGAAGGAATGCAGGGAGGCACACAGCTCGCCCAGAGATGTGGAAACACTTTCTGTTTTGGATGCAAACAGACTCTTGTCTGTCTCCTGGGGTGTCAACCAAAAGAACAGGTCACAGACCAAAAACAAATGGGGAAGAGAAATCAAAGAATGACACATGTGGTCCAAGGTTTTCAGATACACCATGAAGATCCGTGTACATATACGTAAGTTTTAGTCCCTTCCCTCTGAGGGCAAAGTGGTGTGGAGAAAGGACTTCGGAGCTAAGCAGGACCAGTTTCGATCCTAGCTCGTCAACTTGCCTGCAGTGGGACCTACAACTTCCTTCATTTGCTGAACCTCAAATTAGTTTACCTGTAAAATGGGCACAGGACCTACTCACGCCATGGGGCTGCGATATAATTAAATTAAGTTACATTAGAATAACACGAAGGGCAAAAGACACAAGAAAGGGTTAGAGTTCTGGCTTCCTTGGCGTCTCACGTCACTAGAAATGCTCCATTTCTTTCTTGTATCTTTGTCCCTCGACACAATGCTGCCGTATCTGCCCTCCTGTGAATTCTGAATACTGCAGTCCTTTCTAAGGCCCTCAAGCCCTGCCCAGAGCTCCCACTCTGTCCTCAGTGTTGCTCCAATGATCCCTCCCACTGGAGGCCCAGCCTCTATGACTGAGTGATGTCTGCCGACAACTATAAACAAGTGGGGGAAAGAAGGACCTAGAACTGGGGAGTGGAAAGATGGTGGGGTATTTTTGTCATCCTGAGGTGGTCTCCTTTAGAATAAGATTAGAAATGGGGATTGGGCTCTACCATGAAGTTATATGTCACATTAGTCTGAGGGCTTTGCAAACACCTGTCCATTGTTCATGGATTTAGATGTAAGTTAAGGGGAAAATCAAATGAATAAATAACTGTAGGAACAAAACTTCTCTCGTAAGACAAAGATTTTGACCTTTCAGTATTTCATGAAGACCGATCGATCTCTGAGACTCCTAATCGCACTTCTTGCACCCTCCAAACTGGATTTCAGCCTTAAATGGCATGGAAACAACAGATCAGGCCAAGGAAGTATTGCTATGGAGGCAGGAAAAGGCACCTGAAATGACAGCTCCTGGAATCTGGCTTCCCAGCTGAGGTCTCTTAGAGGAACTTCTGGGATTTTAATTCAGGTCCGAATCATGGACTCAGAATCAAATTGGAAAAGACAGAAGCCTGTAGACTTCTAGAAGGATTACATCTAGGACATTCGGAAGATGGACAGAAGGAAGGAGTAAAGACCACGGCAAAAAACAAGTGTAAAGATCTACTAGAGGAAAGATTAAAGGAAAACTCTTACACCACAGACGAAAAGGAATCACGGTTCACTGAGCATGAAGCACCCATTGTGCAGCCTCCCCTGCTGAGATGCTGACATGTGAGGATGAGGCTGGTCCCACGGGCCACTTCCTACACCTGCCCCTCCATTCTTCCACTGCTCCAGCACCCACACCTAGCTGCAATGACTCTCACCGTCTCATCTCCCTTCCTCCGTCCATCTAATTGACAGTCACTACTACCTTCTTTCTGACGCCCTCTTTCCAGCGCACGTTTTATTTCCTTCATTTTCCTGTATTTATAACAAATTCAACGAAATCCAAGAGGTCCTTCCTTGTCTCTCTTCCACCTCTAGCTTCCAAGTCCGTATTTACGTTCTTGTGTCGGTTCCTCACTCACTTCAACAGCCCTAAATCTATTCTGGTCCCAGAACCCTCTCCTGCAAATCTTTGACAGCTTGTTAACACTGCGTTTTAGCTGTCCTTCAGGCATCCTACTTAAATATGAAACAAAACGCATCACTCTCACCACTCACTACCCATCACTCCACCTCAACACAGTGCGACCCCAAAGCCCTCCACCCTGACGACCTTCTTGTTGTAACTCCACGGCTGCCAGGGGCATCATTACCTTTATTTCCTTAACCTCCAGGTCCAATTGTTTACAAGGCTGTGTAGCATTTTCCTCTGTGATGTTCACATTATTACTTCTCACCTCCTAACTACCCTTCTAAAGTCCCGATGCCCCTCATTCCAACTCCTGCAATGGGATGAATCATCCCTAATCCCGTCATCCTTAATCCTACTTTCCAGCCGCAGCGCCTTTCCTGAGGACCACTTGCCATGCATGTCCCATCATTCCCTAATCCCCTCAACCTGATTCCTACCTTCCATTCGCTCCTACTTTTGGCAGGTCTTCCATGTATGTTTCCAGAGGATCTGCCTTCTCCTTCGCTTTGCTCTATTCTGACATAGTCACGTTTACAAGACACTGCGGCTCATCCTGACTTCCTCCACAGCCTCTCTCTCCTTTGTCCTTTCCAGACCTTGTCACCACCGTGGTTAATTTTGCGGGAAACAAGTAAACTCATCATATCGCTTTTTATACCAAAGTGCGGGAGACGAGTTTTTTCCAAAAATGATGAGTAGAGACAGATTCCGTCAAATATGGAGGGCCTGGCATTTCAACAACAACAAAAATGTGCAAGACAATTCAGATAGACTTTGCAAAGTCAGACCATTATTGGATTTCTTTCTTCCCATTACGACTCGATTTGGCGGGAAAATGCCCGATTACAAAGAGATCCCATTACTAGGCCCCTGCAAGTGAACCCACATATCCCCAAGTTCCTTTCTTTCCAATCCTCACTTTAACTGGAATTAGGCAAAATTAGAACTTCCCCTCAAACTTTGCTCATGTCAGTCTTTTGCTCCAATATCTCCCAGAGATCCCCAATGACCACCAACTACATAGTGTGTGTGTGTTCCATACTTTCACTTTATTCACTGTATTTGCTGAAATGTCCCTCTCTTCTTTCTGCTCCATCTCTAACAATGAACTCTACGGATCATTAATATCCATATCAAAGCCACCCTTCTAATTCTAAGCACATGTCCCTGGTCTCCCCAGAGAGAGAGAGACCACAGCCTCTTTGTAGGAAGTACTCCCAAGGACTTCTGTACCTCTTGTACCTTCTTGTCTCTGAGAACACAGCATCGTGACGCATCTTTGTACCTCCTCCTTCACTCAGTACCAGTTTCCATGGTGCATAGGTGCCAATAGGATCTAAGAGACTCAATACACACCTGCTAAATGGCAATCCACACACTCACTAACTTTGCTTTAAACAAAAATAAGGCTTGACTATAAAGCCAACTATTTGAAAGGACAGCCTGGGTTCATCAGTGCCCCAGGCCACACGTCCGACCACATCAGCCACTGCTGGGCTGGAGGCAGCTGCTGGCTCTAAACTGGTGGATGTGTGAGGGCTGTTGCTGCTGCCTGCACAGACCCCTCACCAACGGGTTATGTGTGTGATTCACAGCCTGGAAGAGCCCTGAGTGAGGCAGCTGATGGAGAGTGTAGTTCAACAGGTGATAAAACAGGTACCAAAGAAGTGACTGTCCCCATCCCTTAGCAAGACCCCACAGGTGATCACCACACCTTCCACAAGCAGGGACTGAGCCAGATACCCCCACAGAAAACACTCTTCAGGAATCAATGCCCACAGAGAGCCCTCGGTGGCACAGGAGCTCTGCGACTGATCCTACTCCCAGCCCTGCCCTGGCTCTGCTGCACTTTGCTTCCTGTTCGCTGGGTTACACAGGATGCGCCTACCTGCCCGGTTCCCTGAGACATAGGAGTAGTGACAAGGGCCACATCTTGATAGCTTTCTACAGGCCCGCTGAATAATCTCCCTTTCACCTCACTGAGAGAAAAACGGCCAGGAGAAAAGAAAATTTTGGTCTAAAAAGATGAAAACTGGTTTTTCTCCCTGTGACTCCATAAACTCTAACGGAACGAAAAATGAAATTCTATTCTCTATATCTATATTTAGAATACTGAGGCAAAATTATTTTCACTGCCTGAGTATGTTTTCTTAATTTATAAACATTGTAACTAAATTCCATAAGGTTTTTTTTTCTTTATTTTTGTGGGGGTTTTCTAAATTGAATTTATTAAGGTGATATCTATATATATAAAAGCCTAAGTGACAACACCGGTCCACCAGTCACTATGATGCGCACTGACCACCGGGGGCAAACACTCAATGCAAGAGCTGCCCCCCCTGGTGGTCAGTGCACTCCCACAGCCAACCTCCTCCAGTCCCTCCCTCTGGGGTCCCTCCTCCAGTCAGGACTGGGTGAGAAGGCCCCAATCGGCCCCGATCCCCGGCCAGGCTGAGGGACCCCACCCATGCATGATTTCATGCACCAGGCCTCTAGTTGGTTAGAAAAATTATATAGGCTTCAGGTGTACGATTCTATAATACATCATCTGTGTCATCACCCCAAGTCAAGGCTCCTTCCATCACCATTTATCCCCTCTTTTATCCTCTCCTATCTATATTGAAGGTCAAGATGATTTTCTAGGACTCAGTGAGCTGAAAGGGGAAAAGCTGGTTTTAAAGATAACCAGGAGGGTAGACAGTTGTCATAGATTTCTATGTGCAAGGGATCAGGGATCGTGTGCACATTAGACCCAAAACCCATTTTCTTCCCTGCTCCGTAGGCAACATAGGAGGGTCCTTCTTCACTTTATAACAATGTTAATGTCAGCAGGAATATTTCTATTTGTCAAGCAAAGTATGCATTTCCATACAAATTCTTGGAAAAGTACCATGTGCCAACAGTTATGTTCAAAGAGTAGTTCTTTTTGTTGTTTTTGTTGATTTATTCCTCCGTTTTTATTTTAACTCTTTTTCTCCAAAAGACTTCCTTTATTTGCCTAAAATTACCAAAAACAGTAAGACAGCACAGAAAGATTTTAGCTCCTTACACAAAACCAGCTAGATTTCCGAGAATGAGTTCCCCAGGAATTCATTTTTCATCTATATCTCCGGCAACACGCTCTTCTCTCTATTCCTCGGGGTAGGTGCTGGCCCTTTGCCGTCCCCTCCGCCCTCTCCCTTGACTTTAATGAAATGCCCGCCTGATAAATGCCTGCATCCGCGCCTCCCACTCCGACCTTTCTTCCATGCCCAGCCCTGCATTTCCAGCAAGTCCTGGCCTGAATCCACGTGGAGGCCCTCCTCCCCTTCCAGCTCAACACTGCATCCTCTTCCTCATAAAAGAGATCCTCCTCTTGCCTCCCTTTCACCTATAAGTAAGAGATTGATCACTCACCCACCCAAGCACATGGCTCCTTTAAGACATGAGAGCCGCCCAGGAAGAAACATCCTTGGGAGTCCCTGGTTGTTTATTTAGGAGGCGGCGAGTCCAGCCTGCCATGAGGCTCGCTCCCTGGGGATGGCCCAGCTGTCATCCTTCATCATTCCCCCTGCACCCCACCCTACCCCCATCTGCTCCCGTCCAGCCTCCCGGGAACTCAGTTCCTATTTAAACACCTGCTGCTGTCTGCTGGCCAGGCACCTGCTTGGGGACTTCACCCAGTGTGAATGCGCACGTCGGAGCTAAAGCCCTCGCGTCCATTGGCACCAGCCTGTGGAGCCAGGAGCATCCCCATTCTGATGTCTTAGCAACTATGGATTGTGAAGTTCTTGCTTCTGACAGCCACTTCCAGGCCCACGGCCGCCCTAAAGTGGGCATCAGCCACAGAGAAAGCCTGGCTTCCTGAAAAGCGTGTTCATTCCAAATGTTTTTAATGGCGTGGGGAACACTAAGGCTTATGAGATGACGCTAAGTGGATGGACCCCGGAAAAGCATTGAGAATGCGGAATCGTTATCCACTACTGGCTCTTCTCTCTTTCCTCAACCATGAGCTCTCGAACAACTTGGGACAATGACTTCCTCAGACTGAACCCCAGGTCTGCAGGCCGTCGCCGTAACCTTGGGCGCATCACTCCTGCTCACAAAGCTCCACGTCCTCTTCTGGAAATAAAGGCCGTGTCTCGCACACTGTAGTGAAGATGCGAGGACGTGTGCCAGACCCTGGGATAGAGCCTGGTGCACAGCAGGGCACTGGACAGAGCTTGCCTATGCACCAGTAGTACCTGGTGCATACTTTGCAAGAATATTTTTCAACAGTTGGTTGAAAACATTAAATAAGTGAATAAATATCCAGTTCCTCCTTCTTGCTTGAGTGACTCCAGCCCCCTGTGCTGCCTTTGGCATTTGTCACATCCTGTTCTTTATTCTCCAACTCATTTTCCTTTCTTTTTTTATAAAATGTATTTTTATTGATGTTAGAGAAAGGAAGGGAGAGGGATAAAGAAATAGAAACAGTGATCGACTGCCTCTTGCATGCCCCCTACTGGGGATCAAGCCCACAATCTGGGCATGTGCCATGACTGGGAATTGAACCATAACTGCTTGGTTCATGGGCCAACGCTCAACAGCTGAGTCACATGGGCTGGGTTCATTTTCCTTTCTTTTGACAACTGGATTATACTTGCTTTGGAGGCAGAGACTGCCACTGAGATACCTCTGCCATGGGCCAGGCAAATAATGAGTACTGTCTAAGAACACATCTCTTTTCAGACTTCTAGCTTCTCTTCCTCACTCCTGGTCTCTTCCCACCTGCCACCTGCCCTCAGGAAGGGGCTAAAGAAGGAGCACAGCCAGAGGAGGACAGATGCACCCAGATCCCCACCACGCACCTGCATCCACAGACCAGCATCACTCAGCCCTTTCACTGCAAAACCGTTTCCACAGAGACGTCAAGCTTCTGGTCCTAGATGATTAAAAAGGCTTTCTGCGTCCTGACACTCTGAGGGGCACAGCACAGCCCTGGGACTGCACTCTCCTTTTACAGATGGAAATTCACTGAACATATTCTGCATAGCAGTTGTGAGAAACGTTGGCCCAGAAAGAAAAGAAACTGGTTTCCAGGCGTCGGGACGCCTCTGAGAAGGGATCCAGCCCGGCGTGCGACTGAGGGCAACTTGAATGCATGACGTCCCACCTGGAACCTGCCAGTGCCTCCAAACATCCTGTCAGTGACACCTGTCGTCTTACGCCGGCTCCTTTCTTCCTCCGAGGAGCCCTCTGACTACTCCCCATGCTTCTGAGCCACATCCCTTCAGATACGCTCTGAGAGCTGTGCACACATACTCTGTTTTTCTAATAGAGGCCTGAGTTATCCAAAGATAATGACAAAACCACGCTTTCCTGAGGCAAATTTAGCCGGTTCTTGGAAAGAAGTGGGTCAACAACAGTTCCACCGTGAATCACTGACGCAGGATTTCAGTGACTCACAAATGACAAAGGGGGCCCAACGATGTCGCCCGAGCTGGAACACCAAGAATCCCGATGATTTTAAACATTGGAAGGTGACAGGCTGTGCTACCTTTTTCTTGACAAATGATGATTCATGTCAAAATGGATTACTAAAAATGACATGTTTCAGTTTCATCAAACTAATGAAATACTAGATTTCAGCAAGATCAAGCACAATCTTCGTGTCATAAGAATTACTGGACTGTGTGAATGAGAAAGACATAAATAATTAGTCTCGTGTGTGAGTGCAGTGACTTTCAACTGGTGTGCTACAGGGATTTTCAAACATGCAACATCTGACTACTCAGTCAAGGACATGGACCTCTTTTCCCTGAGACTGTCAAGTAAAAATATGCCAATACAACAATAGCCATCTGGTGTGAATGAACCAAAAATCATACCTATTTTTTGGTTGGATTGGAAAAAAATATAATTTTTGGTGTGCTATAGAATTTTAGCAATTAGTTTATGTGTGCCCAGAGATAAAAAAAAAAAAAAAGTTAGAAATTGCCATATTAGTGGATTAAAGACAAGTAGACACACCTTTCTCTTTTATGTATCAGACTAGGGGCCCGGTGCACAAAAATTTGTGCACTCGGCGGGGCAGGGGGGCCACAGAGACTTTTTAAAAATTCAGATATACTCACTCATATTAATTAACAAAATAAGCTGGTGAACAGAGTGGGCACAGGGACATGGAACAGAGTGTGAATCTCAGAGGGAAGGTGGGGGAGGGTGGGTGGGTGG
>PVJC01052707.1:0-11052 GCA_004026665.1 Murina feae
GAGAGAGAGAGAGAGAGAGAGAGGTGAGAGAGAAACAGAGAAACATTTATCAGTTGTCTCCCACATGCTCTGACAGGGCATCTAACCCACAACTTAGGTATGTGCCCTGATTGGGAATCCAACCTGCAACCATTTGGATGTATGGGAAGACACTCCAACCAACTGAGCCACCCAGCTAGTGCTAAAAAGGATATTCTTGAGAATTACCTGTCCCGCGTTCCTAGCCCTGCTCCAGATGTCAGGCAATCTGGAGATGAGTCCTCTGGGGGGTAATCAGAGGGTTACCTGGGCGTTTGGTGTATGTCCAGATGTTTATCTAGGCATTGAAACATGACTGGAAAGTTCAAAACAAGTTTAAGTTCCCAGGATAGTTAGAACAAGAATGGAATCTTTGCTCACGCCTGAAACTTCGTAATGTTAGTGATTTTAGCAGCTTGGTTAAAGTGACTCCTTTCATATATTCCCTATCTTCACATGTTCCTCATTTAAAAAAATATATATTTTATTGATTTTTCACAGAGAAGAAGAGAGAGGAGTAGAGAGTTAGAAACATCGATGAGAGAGAAACAGTGATCAGATCAGCTGCCTCCTGCACACTCCCCACTGGGGATGTGCCCTTGACTGGAATCGAACTTGGGACCCTTGAGTCCGCAAGCCGACGCTTTATCCACTCAGCCAAACGGGGTAGGGCACGTTCCTCATTTTTAATGCTATCAATTTCCCGCTAAGCACTGCTTTCGCCAAGCCCCAGAAATTTTGGTAAGTTGTGTTTTAATTTTCCTCCCCCCCCCCATCGCCCCCGGCCATGGTTTTAAAGCTTTTATTTGCATATTTTAAATATCGTGCATTCCAATCATTAAAATCATCTGAATGAGAGAAAAACGGGACTCTGATTAAACTGCCTTGTACGGCCTGCAGGACGCTTGGAACAGCTGGGTTTTTACTCTAGATTTCAGTGTCCTCCCACCCAGCTTCTCCCTTCACCAACACGCAAGTTCTTTTCCTTTCCTGCCAGACAGGCAGCGGGAGAGGCAGGTGTGGCCTTTGGTGTCAGTAGTTCTCTGATGGGAAAGGGGCAGCGCAGTCCTTTACACTGACTCGGCCTCCTTGCAGCTCACAAAATTAAACAACTAAAAGGAGCGAAATGAGAAGGCAGTGCACACTGGCGGTTTGCCTGCTTGCTTTGTTCAACAGTTGCTTCTTTTGAAGGCAGTGGATTTTTCTCTTGCATTTCTGTCTTCAGTGTCGACCTGGGGGATTTCTCATTCTCCGCCGTATCTTGTTTATCAGACGTGGTTGCAGAGGAAGTGGGGTGAGGCATGCGAACCAGTCCAGGAGGATCTGCTCAGCGGCCCCCACCGAGTTTAATTCTTATTTGGTTCAAAATATTTTTTTTAAATTCTCTTGAGATTTCTTCTTTGACTAGCGTGTTATTTAGAAGTGTGTTGTTTGATCTCCATGTATTTTGGGATTTCCCCATTATCTTTTGTGTTATTGATTGCTAGTTGAATTCCATTGTGATCTGAGAGCAACCGTTGCATGATTTCTATTATTTTAAATTTGTGAAGGTATGTTTTATGGCCAGAAAGTGCTCCATCTTGGTAAATGTTCCACGTGAACTTGGGGGAAAATATGTATTCTGCTGTGGTGGATGAAATAGTCTACAGATATATAGTCTATATCCAGCTGATTAATGCTGTCTTTCCTGACTTTCTGTCTCCTGGGTCTGTTCATTTCTGATGGAGGGTGTTGAAGTCTCCAATTATAGTAGTGGATGCATCTACCCCTTCTTGCTGTTCTGTCTTCTTCCTTTTTTTGCCTTGTGTATTTAAAAAAAAACCCCACATATTTTATTGATTTCAGAGAGGAAGGGGAAGGGAGAGAGAGAGAGAGAAACATCAGTGATGAGAAAGAATCATTGACTGGTTGCCTCCTGCAAGGCCTCACCCTGGGGATTGAGCCTGCCCCTTCCCCAGACCCTGCCACCAGAAGTTGAGCTCCCAGTTCCACCCGTGCACCTTTGCCTCCATGTGGGCCATAGATTCTAGAGCCAAACACTCATATATATATATATATATATATATATATATATATATATATATATAATTTATATATATATATATAAAATTTCAAAGGGAAATAAATAAATTTTAATATATATATTAAATTTCAAATAATATATATATATATATATTTGATTTCAAAGGGAGAGAGAGATAGAAACGTCAGTGATGAGAGAATCATTAATCAGTTGCCTCCTGCAGGCTCTCCACTGGGGACTGAGCCCATAACCTGGGCATGTGCCCTTGCCCAGAATTGAACCTGGGACCCTTCAGTCCGCAGGCTGACTGTCTATCCACTGACCCAAACCGGCTAAGGCCCAAACACTCTTTTTGTTGTTGTTGTTGTTAATGTTCACTCCAAGATATTTTTCCATTGATTTTTTAGAGAGAGTGGAAGGGAGGGGGAGAGACAGAGATAAACATTGATGTGACAGAGACACATCGACTGGTTGCCTCCTGCATGTGCCTCCACGAGGATCGACCCTGCAACCAAGGTACGTGCCCTTGACGGGAGTTGAACCTGGGAACTTTCAGCCCCTGGGCCAATGCTCTATCCACTGAGCCAAACTTTTTTTGTTTTTTTCCAACAGCAGAGTTTTTATGTTCGACTGCAAATTCCGATACAAAAGCCCAGCGCCATCATTCCTCATGCCCTGTCTGTCCAGGGCTGGCTGAGGGAGACACAGGAGTGGGGTGGGGAGGTGGGGGGTTCACAGCAGACTTATGTTTCAAATGCAGAGGTGGGGAGCTCTTCTGGAGGAATGGCAGAAGGGAGATTATTGCATTTGTTGGGGGGACGCTCCCCCTTTTGAATTCCCTATGTCAGGAAACCAGGAGGTCAGGACCCCAAAACAGAACCCAAGGCCACAGGAACAAAGAGGGAGGAGTTTGGCTGCTGATGTGGAAAGTGTTACCAGCGAGGTCTGGCTGCCCAATCTGGCTGGTCCCTCCCAGAGCCTGATCTGCTGAGGTAGGTGGGGAACAGGGTGGGGACCCCGCCAGGCTGAGAATTAGGGAGGAGTGGTACCGACTGGAGTGGGGCAGAGGCTCAGCCCCACCTCCATGCCACATCCCGGGACTGCGGGGCCAGGGCCAGGCTGAGCCTCGGGCCGGAGCCCGGGCAGTGGTGTCCCCACCCCAGGGGCTCCCACCAGGCCCGGCTCAGGTCATCGCAAGGTCCAGTGGGAGTCCTGGTAGCTGCCGACCTTGGCGTCCCCATTGGCCACCCCAGACGTCAAAGACGAACTCATCAGGAAAGGCAAAGTCACCAAGCCGCTCATCTGGGGCCTCGGCCGGCTCGTCTGGACTCCTCTTGTCCTTCCCAAGCTCTACCATGGTGCCCACCAACTCTGTGTCCCTGATGCCCATGGAATTCTCCCGCAGGTCATCTACTTTCTCAATTGCCTTCTCCTCAAAGGCCGAGGGCAGGTCCTCTACAGTGGCACCAGATCGGAGCCGGAGAGTCCCTCTGCCAGTGCCCAGCTGGGGGCCGGGGCCAGTCGGCCACCCCCTGGACGCATGCTGATCATGTCAAAAGCTTTGTGGGGCTCCGTGAGCCTCAGGGTGAAGGTGCGTCCTTGGGGCAGCTCCTTGAGCAGCCGGGCCACCTCGTAGTGCCGACACCCCAGCAGGCTCTGCCCGTTGATGGCCTCGATCATGTCGCCCACGCTAATGAGCTGGATGCGGTCAATGACGCTGCCCTCTTTGATGCGCTTGATGAAGGCGCAGCCGGCCCCATGGTCCGTGATAGTGAGCCCCAGCGCCTCCTCCGACCTGCACACCTCCGCCTCCTTACGCCGCCCCTTGACATGGGCAAAGATGAAGTCCTCCAGACCAATCGGGCCCCCCAGGAGCTTGTCCATGTTCAATTTGAGGGTGTTAAGGGTGCAGAACATCACCTGGGCAGCCGGCAGCCGGAAGGCCTCCGCGATCTGGCCGTTCAGCTCCTGGACAATGGTAAAGCCCTCCAGGCGACCAGTGGGGCTGCGGGGCCAGCTGGGTGTGCAGGGTCGGGGAAGGGGGAGGCAAGCTCATTTGGGGCCCCCCACCCCACCTCCACCCAGGGGCCCCGGTTCCTCCACACCCAGCCCACCACGTCCAGGCTCAGCTTCTTCATTTTCCACCAGAGATGGTGCCTTTTCCCGCCACCCCAGTCCCAGCGGCATGAGCGGGAAGAGGGAGACGCTCAGGAGATCTAGACTATGCAGTCGCCTTGCCCCCCACATCTCTTGTCAACATAGTAGCCAGAGTGACCAGCTCAGTTTCATCTGCGCCCCCTGCTCTGCCCTCCACAAACTCCGGCTGGGGCTTCTCCCGCAGCCTCACTGAGCCAAACATTCTTTTTTTTTTTTTTAATTTTTAAAAATTAATTTATTATTTTATTTTATTTTATTATTGCTTAAAGTATTACAACAAGTGATAGATAGGTCTCCATTTTTCCCCCTTGCCCTTCCCCCCTCCTCCCTAATGCCCCAGTTTCTTGTATCCATTGATTATGCTCCTATTGAGCCAAACATTCTTAATCCCCCTTACTAGCAAACAAAACGGATTAGTATGTGTAATTAATCTCCCAATAAACTTCTTGTGAAGTTTTTTTTTAATATATTTTATTGATTTTTTACAGAGAGGAAGGGAGAGGGATAGAGAGTTAGAAACATCGATGAGAGAGAAACATCGATCAACTGCCTCCCGCACACCCCCTACGAGGGATGTGCCTGCAACCAAGGTACATGCCCTTGACCAGAATCGAACCCGGGACCCCTCAGTCCGCAGGCCTACGCTCCATCCACTAAGCCAAACCAGTTAGGGCAGTTTTTGAAAAGTAAAACAACTTTCAGTAACTTTTGACCAGGTAGAAATTTCAAAACTCTCTCCTTTGGTCAGGTGCCTAGAGGAAAATCCAGGAAATTCTGACATTGGTCAATCGGCTCTGCAAAGTGGGCCACTCAGTCAAGATGGAAGCAAAGGCTCAGGAAGCAGCCCACCACAGAGGCAGAGGCCAAACCAAAGACAGACTGCCCGACCCACGGACAGGCGGCCAAGCCCCTCCCCAGAGCCCCGGGCACGAGTGTTTCCCGAGCCATTTGTTTCTGAGGGACAGCCCACTTTCGAACGCCTGTCTCTGAGAATGCATGCTTATGCTCTGAAATGTAGGACACCCAGCTTTAAGAGGACAAAGTAAGCGGGGATGGGAGGTAGGGGGCAATGGGGGGGGGGGAGAAAAGAGAGGAAAAGACAGGAAGAGCTTTTAAAAAAATATTTTTATTGATTTCAGAGAGGAAGGGAGAGAGAGATAGAAACATTAATAATGAGAATCATTGATTGGCTGCTTCTTGCACTGCACATCCCCAATGCCCTTGACCAGAATCGAACCCTGGACCCTTCAGTCCAAAAGCCGACGCTCTATCCACTGAGCCAAACCCACTAGGGCGGGAAGAGCGCTTCATTTTCAGTCGTGGCTGCAGGTATGCCACTTTATGGCTGTATCATCATTTATTTAACCACTTTCCTGTGGGTCCATTTAGACCGTTTCAAACCATTTGCTATTGGGAACCATGTTGCACTAAATAACCTTGTAAATGACCTTGTACACTTGTCATCGACGCACACACGTCTCTCGGAGGAATGAGTTACTAGAAATGGAACTGTCCCATCAAGGTGCATGTGTTTTTCACTTGGGAGAATTTGTTCTCTTTGGAATGTATGTCAGTTGGAGTCCTCCAACAAGAAGCAAGAGCTGCCCTCCCCACAGCAAGGATTTACCCATTTTCTTCATGTTTACTAACGAGCTGGGTGAAAACGTGTGGCCAGAAGAATGTGTGTCATGTGCCACACAGGATAGCCCAGGAGAAAAAAGACATTCACGTCGTGAATGCTGGACAGTTTCCAAAGGGAAGTCAGAACTCACTGGGTATTGTTGGATTCAGAAGGGAAAAACCCTTGTGAGAGTAAGCAACGTACGGAAACTTCTGAGGTGGCGATTTCGACGTGTTCAGCGTCAGAGACTTTGCAGTGGAGACATAGCATTGGCACGCAGAGAGCCTCTCAGGAAGTTCGCTTCGGGGAGCCTCTGGGGCGCGCTGAGCGTGGAGGAGCCTCAGCTTAGGCCTCCGTGAACATCTGTGAGTTTGCACTGGAAAAAACTATGCATGTAGGAGCGCGAGGAAACATTTAGACATAATTCAGCCTTTCCAGTCGAAGACTTCAAGCTAGAAAGAGAACCTTCCCTTTAAAAAAAAAAATATATATATTTTTATTGATTTCAGAGAGGAAGGGAGAGGGGGAAATAGAAACATCAATGATGAGAGAGAACCATCGTTCGGCTGCTGCCTCCTGCCTCCTGCGCACCCTCTATTGCGGATTGAGCCCACAACCTGGGCATGTGCCCTTGGCTGGAATCGAACTGCGACCTCCTGGTTCATAGGTCGATGATCCGCACGGAGCCATGCGGCTGGGCTAGAAGAGAACCCCTTTGAAGGTAATGCCTGAAGGAAAGCCATTCCTCAGCGCACACCTTGCTCTATCTACATCGCTGTGTCTGCTTGTGAGAGAAACCCGTAATCTATCCAGGGGGGTAAAGCCTTTCATCAGAGCTTGAGTCTCATGCAACATCAAAGGCTTCGTTCTGGAGAGAAACCCTGTAAATGCCATCGTGTGGGAAGGCCTTCAATTACAGTTCAGACCTTGTTTGACCGCAGATGATTCATGTGGGAGAGGACCTGCTTGAGTGTAATAAACGTGAAAATGCTGTCCGGCCTAGGCCAAGATTTTTTAAAAAATATATTTTATTGATTTTTCACAGAGAGGAAGGGAGAGGGATAGAGAGTCAGAAACATCGACTGAAGGGTCCCAGGTTTGATCCTGGTCAATGGCACGTCCCTCGGTTGCAGGCTCCTTCCCGGCCCTGGTGGTGGCACGTGCAGGAGGCGATCAATCAGTGTTTCTCTCAGATCGGTGTTTCTTCCTGTCTTTCCCTCTCTCTTCCACTATTTCTAAAAATCAACGGGAAAATATCTTCAGGTGAAGATTAAAAAAAAAAGAGATATAGTTTTCTACCATCAAGGTATAGTTCATAAAGATTCCAAGATGCTGTGCAAAAAGACTCTCTGAAAGCGTTGGATGGTGAAGGGGTCCTGATAACAATGAGGGAGTGGGTGCTGGCCACCAAGACCCACTCCAGTTACTTCCCGGCCCTTAAAGTTCACTGACTTAGCCTTTAGGATGGTGCACCCATAACACACAGTCCAGCTTACCTGGATGAATGCTCGACTCTGTGTCCCAGACTCGGCCCCTGTGCTTCCCCTCAGACCTGCCCATCTGAACACACAAAACTAAGGTGTGCGGGTTCCCATGCAAGGACGCTTCCAAGCTAGAGTGCAGGGCCACGAGAGAGCGAGGTGGCTGGGGTTCCGAATGTACGGAGGTGGTCTCTCTCTTGTGTAACCTCGAGAGTGATGCCACCTGAAATGTTGTGGCCTCGTGCCTCACTGGCCTCACGCTGGTCCTGGCCCTGGACAAAAGCCCTGGAGCCTGAATGACTTCCTTGGAGGTGGCTGAATGGAAAGCTGGATCTTGGGGGTCTGGGAACAGCTGGAACAGAGAGAAAGCCATGGAAGGGAAACACCTGGGAGGAAGCAGCTGCGGGAACATGTTTGGTCACGAGACCTCAGCTGGAAAAACTGGGCGGCTCTAAGACACACATCTCCAGTCTTCAGGGGGGCACCGGTAAGGTGCCCTCCTGAGTTCATTCACACCTTCAAGTGCCCACAATGCCAGACACATTGCCGTGAGAAATATGCTCTATGGGCCCTTTTCAAGCAAAGGGTGAAGGCGTCCAGAAGCATCAGGGAATGGTGCCTTTTATAAAGGTACGAGGTTTGTGGATTTCTTATTTTGGCTTTATTGTAAAGGTAGAGGGCTATCACTTAGCGGGCCTGGGCTGCCCAAACCTGTACATTCCAAAGATTTTCAGGACTGGCCCACCTTCTGGGGGATAAACTGGGCCCACGGAATATCCTCCTGATCAGAGTATCTGTGGGTACCCGAGGCCTTGAGACACACAACCTAACGAGGTGATGTATGGAGAACACCTGTTTTTGCCTTCCTAGAGGCTTTGGGCCACACTGCATCAGTTTCTTTCTTCTTCTTCTTTTTTCAAGATATATTTTATTGATTTTTTTTTTACAGAGAGGAAGGGAGAGGGATAGAGAGGTAGAAACATCTGTGTGAGAGAAACATTGATCAGCTGCCTCCTGCACACCTTCTACTGGGGATGTGCCCTTGACCAGAATCGAACCTGGGACCTTTCAGTCCGCAGGCCAACACTCTATCCACTGAGCCAAACCGGTTAGGGCTCTTCTTCTTTTTTTTTATAATATAAATTTTTATTGATTTCAGAGAGGAAGGGAGAGGGAGAGAGAGATAGAAACATCAATGATAAGAGAGAACCATTGATTGGCTGCCTCCTGCACACCCACTACTGGGGATTGAGCCCGCAACCTGGGCATATGCCCTTGACCGGAATTGAACCTGGGACCTTTCAGTCTGCAGGCTGGTGCTCTATCCACTGAGCAAACCGGCCAGGGCAACACACTTCATCAGTTTGACTCCTGGGAAGGACCCTGACTAGCTGAGGTCAGTCCCAAGGACACGCCATGCTTCCATAACTGACTGCAGTACAAAATTCTGAACTCTGAGGCTTGGCAGAGCTTCCCAGTTTGGCAACACGTCAGACACGTGGACACACATCATTGCTGGGAGAGCAAAGTGCTGCTGTCCATGTGATCCTTCCGGCAGCAGACAACCGGAAGCTTCGGTCTAGTCTCTCCTGGACGCCACCCTGTGTGCCCTTTCCCTTTGTTGATTTAATCTGTCCCCTTTCACCACAGTAAAACACAACTCTGAGTATCCCAGCTGTCTGACAGGTGAGTCATGCTAGCGAACCATCGAGCCTGAGGGTGGCCTGGGGGCCCTCAGCACAGATAGATGCTCATGCCGGGGACTTCATTTCTAAAGCAACTGCAAGGACCCAAGGTGAAAGTTCAAAACAAAAACAAAGCAAAAAGAGGACAGCAACAGCTATTGTCATCTATAGCTGCTACTTCTAGTGGCTCCAGAGGAATTGCTCCAAATGCCTAACAGAGGATGTCTCTGGACTAGAGACAAGGCACAGGGCCTCATAGTTTGATGTTGGCTTTCCTGGAGGAACCCATCTGTGACTTTCTCAGGTAATGGGCCCCTGGTCTTAACGGTCAAAGCATTCTATCTGTCTATCTATCTATCTATCTATCTATCTATCTATCTATCTACCTACCATCTTTGTTAATCCTCACTGGAGGATATTTTTTGCATTGATTCTTAGAGAGAAGGGGTGGGGAGAGAGAAACATCAATGCCAGAGAGACACATTGATTGGTTGCCTCCCACACAGGCCCCAACAACTCAGGTACATGCCCTTTCTTGTCTGGGAATCCAACCCACAATCCTTCAGTGCGGTGAGCAGGTGGCTGCTCTAACCATTTAGCACACTGGCCAGGGCCAAAGCATCCCTTTTCCCAGAGGAAGAGACTAGGACTAAATACTTAAGTATAGTGTCTTATCTACCATTCCTTACTATCATCCCGGAACATCTCATCATTACAGAAGTAAACTACTTATCGGGAAACAGTGCCTGTCAGTGGTGACTCAGTAATAACTTATTGGATGATTAATATCTTACGCTTCTCCTCCACTTGTTACTCTCTTATCTCAGAAACTTAGGACCTTGGTTAAGCCCACCCCCGCCACTGGTTTGGTGACTAATTCCAGCAGGGCCGGCAGGGGCTCAAAGGTCTTCCCTTCGACTCCTCCCGCTCTAGGTGGTCCAGCTCTGGGCAGCGAGAGGATTCCCATCAGCCAAGCATTCACTGCAGTGTCCTCCCAGTTTCTGTCATAGTTGTCATGACTTCTCTTCACATTTTTCTCTTTCTTGTCTCCACCAGGACCCACGTTTCACTGCTGTATTTGCCAGCAGAAATGGCTTGTCTGGTTTGGCATGTGGGTTATGTTACTTAAGATAATAAGCAACATACTGTTATAACATACAGTGTACATGTTTTTTTCCTACCTTGATAAAATGTTACCTGAGCCCTAGCTGGTTTGGCTCAGTGGAAAGAGCGTCGGCCTGCGGACTGAAGGGTCCTAGGTTTGATTCCGGTCAAGGGCATGTACCTTGGTTGTGGGCACATCCCCAGTAGGGGGTGTGCAGGAGGCAGCTGATCGATGTTTCTCTCTCATCGATGTTTCTAACTCTCTATCCCTCTCCCTTCCTCTCTGTAAAAAATCAATAAAATATATTTTTTAAAAATGTTACCTGATACTTCATTGTTGTTAATCCTAACCTGAGGATATTTTTTTCCATTGATTCTTGGTTTTCTTTCTTTTTTTTTTTTTTAAGAGAGAGTGGAAGGGAGGGGGAGGAGACACAGAGAGAGAGAAACATTGATGTGAGAGAGACACATGGATTGGCTGCCTCCTGCACGAGGAGCACCGGGGTGCCCTGATTGGGGCCATGGATTGAGCCTACCCTTGACTGGAATCAAACCTGAGACCCTTCAGTTCTTCGAGCTGACACTCTATCCACTGAGCCAAACCAGCCAGGGGTATTATCTGGTATTTTAAAGACATGTGCAAAAGCAGTTGAAACTTGACAGTCTTGATTTTGCTTAGCTAGATCCTTTATATAAAGGATTTTTAATTTTCCTCCTTAATTTAGCTGATGTGGATAAATCACTGAGAAAAATGTATCACTTTAATCTAGCACTGTCTTAATATTGTTTACGTTCAATAGTAGTACTCTATAATTAACAATATGGGGCCTAATTATTTACCTGTCACAGTATACATCTATAATGATAAAAGTGTAATATGCTAATTAGACTGGACGTCCTTCCAGACATCCTTCCGGACGACCTTCTCGACGAAGCTGGGGCTGCGAGGAAGTCCAGGTCCCG
>PVJC01052708.1:0-11059 GCA_004026665.1 Murina feae
AGAAAGGGAGTGGACTGACAATTTTCTGGGGTTAAGGGTGTTGGGGATGCGTGAAGAGACTGGACAATAATTGTACACCTATGGATGAGGACAGCGGGGGGGCAAGGACAGAGGTTGGGGTGGGAAATGGGAGGAGGGGAGCTATGGGGGATAAAAGAGGAACAACTGTAATAATCTGAACAATAAAGATTTAAAAAAATAAAAATAAAAAAAAATAAAAAAATAAATAAATGGGCAATCATCATTTCTCCCCACATTGGTAAATATTGAAATACTCATATACAGTATTGAATTTTACTCTTTTAGCATTCACAGCTAACATTTATACATGCGAAATACTTGCTAGGTCCTAATCTAAGCACTTTGCATATATCCACTTAATGCTGATGATAAGCCTATGCACTTGGTATCACTGTCATCTCCTTTCCATATACAGGAAAGTGAAGACACTAGTTCCCCAAGTCACAAAGCCATGAAGTGGTGAAGGTGGGCCTGGAACTTGGGCAGCCTGGCTTTGGCTTTGTACTCTCAACCTCTCCACTCTCAGCAAGGGCAAGGTGACACAGACACCATGTATGCTCATCGAAATCTGTGGTGATGCATCCTTTTTGGAAAACAGTTTGTATATAATACAAACGCATCATGGTTTCAAAGAACTGTGATTATGTAATATAAAGAGAAACCTAAATATTAGGCACTGAAAATCAGAGCATACAATTTTACATATGACATGACATTCATATGAAGATGTGGTATGACATAAATTTCTAAGTGATTTTCTAGAACATACTTTACTATGTTTTAAAAATGTCCTAAAATGTCTTGCATGACCTTTTAGTCCCAAATCTCTGTAAAATCCTACATAAATGTTAAAATAAAAAAATAGTAACACATGGTCTCCTTAAACCATGTGTTACTATTTAGAGGGGTTATGGGTAAAGTCTCTGACTGTAAAAGAGGGTTATTACTTCAATACTTACTCTTTGCTTATCTGTCTACTGAGGTAGGCTGACAATAAGAGAAAGCCCTAAGCCCATGTCAATTAGATTTGACTCCCAAATTCAACAAATACCGACTATGGGCATTATATGTTCTAGGCATTCTTGTAAGGATATTGCAGCAAACAAAACACATACAAAGTTTCTGCCCTTGTAGCATTTTCATTCAAGCATGGAGAGAAAAACTAATAAATATGTGATAAAGAATAAAACAACAATAGGACTAGAGAATCATGGGGATGCTATTTTTATAGGATAGCTAGGAAAAGACATCTACACTAAGTGATATTTATTCAAAGACGAGAAGAAGTAAGAGAAGACGGTATCTAGGGAAGAGCATTTTATGCAGAGAGAGCAGTAAGCATGAAACCCTGGGTGGGAGTGTACTCAGTTTGTGGGAAACCTAAAGCGGGTGAAGTGGCCGATGTGAATTTGGGATGGGGAGTGGGGAGGAGGTTGGAGATAAATGCAGTCTCTGTCTCTAAATGAGTGTAGATTTTGACCTTGGAGTGTCACGACCCGACTTAACTTCAAAAGGCTCATTCTGAATGTTGAGTGGAGAAGAGATACGATGAAGGCAAGGATAGAGGCAGAAAGGTCGGCGAGAAGACTATTACAATGTCCACATGTCAGATAAGTGGAACTTGAATGAGATTACTACATAGCAGAGATCATGAGAAATTAGCAAATTTGGGCTAGATTGTGAAGGTAGATTTAATAAACTTTGCTAATGAATTGAATGTTGGGTATAAAGAAAGAGAGGGAGGTCAAATATGACTTAAAGCAAAAACAAAAGAGCAAAATTAATTTAATTTGTGACAACATGGTTGGATCTTGAGAATGTCATGCTTAGTGAAATAAGTCGACATAAAAAGTAAAGAACCATATAATTTCACTCATATGGGAGATGTAAAACTGAAAGTAACAAACAAACAAGACAAATAAGTCTTATATACACAGACAACAGAATGGTGACTACCAGAGGGAAAGGGGGTTGGGAAGAGGTAGAAGAGATAAAGGGTATCAAATATATGGTGACAAAAGATGTGACTTTTGGGTGGTAAACTCACAATGCAATATACAGATGATGTATAATAGAATAATATAATTTTATTAACCAATGATGCCCAATACACTTAATTAAAAACATATAAATGATACAATACTTTTTTTTTTTTTTTTTTTTTTTTTGCATTTCCACCTCAGAGTCTAACTCCCTTTTGCACTTGCCACTTTCTGAGGAAACATGGGGAGGTCCCACTACTTTGTAATTCCTCTGTACTCTGAGTTATTCTTTTGACCAATCTGTGAGCCTCTTGGGAAATGATATGTCCCACTATTATTTCTATCTTCTTTTTAAAAAACCTTTTTTTATTGATTTCAAAAAGAAAGGGAGAGGGAGAGAGAGAACCATCAATGATGAGAGAGGATCATTGATTGGCTGCGTCCTGCAAACTCCCTACTGGGGATCGAGCCTGCAACCCAGGCATGTGCCTTTGACTGAAATTGATCTCAGAACCCTGTCGTCTGCAGGCCAAGGCTCTATCCACTGAGCCAAACCGGCTAGGAAATTATTTCTATCTTCAATACGAAGTATCATGCCTTGCCTGTAGTAGGTATTCCATGTAATATTTGTTAAGTGAATGTTATTTGCTTAAATGAGTAATTAAATAAAAAAAATGATTAAATTTTTTATGTAATAGATTATGACAGTGGTAGAATTAAATTAATAAATTCAATGTGTTTATGTGTTTAATAAGATTTCTTTCATTCTAAGCAGTCTAGGTTTGGTTTTTCAAGTTGTTTTCCTACATTGTATATACTAACCGACATGCACTTATTAAGCTGGTCTCTAGGTCCTCTGGCGAAGGTCCCAGAACCACTAGCTGGGCCCAAATCAAAATACTAATTCAATTCAGAGGATCATGGAGACTGTCCAGTGGGGATGACTAAGATGTTATGTATATGAGTGTTGGAAACTTCATATACATTTCTGAGGACTCGATCTGGAAACGTGAACATTATTTTTGACTTTTTATTCCTTTTTCTTTTTACCAGCTATGAAACCTGCCAATCTTCCTTCACAGGGAAGTAGGCCCCATTCTCCATTCTTCAATCATAACATCAAGCCCAGATCTGTGATTTTCTTCTAGATGATATGTTATTTACCATGAAGGTCCCCTGCACTTCTTCCTAATTCCTTACAATACATCGCTTTCTGCTTATTCCTCCTAAACCTCAGTATCCACTGTGTCATTCCTCTGAGAAAGAATTTAAGAAATCTATCCTTTAGCCAAAGGATACTCCCCAGTTTCCTCATCCTGATTTGCTAGGTGGCTTCAATTCTGACTGACATTTATGGAATGGCTCCCTGTGAAATACATTTCACTATATCACCTGCCTCTGTTCTCTGGCTGTATGGCTCACACTTCTTTCTATTACCTGATATCTTTACCTCGTGAACAAACCTACAAACAGTGCTTTGTCAATCTAAAAGCTGTATAACTGTCCAAAAGTATTTTAGAACTGCCTCTTGCACACCATCAACCTTCTCAAGACATCTCTTACTGAACTCTCTCCAGAAGTAATGCATGCATTTCAAATCTTTACAAAATTTATTATATTGTAATGTTCTTGGAATTTTCAGAAGAGGGTTTGCTTTTATTTATTTACTAGGGGCCTGGTGCACAAAAATTTGTGCACTTGGGGGGCAGGGGTCCCTCAGCCCGGCCTGTGCCCTCTCACAGCCAGGGACGGCTTCTTGGTCACGGGACAGCTCGAGGTGCTCCAGGGCTTGGGGTACGGTAGGCTTCCCCCCATCACCACCGGCGGCTCAAAGAGCCCAGGCTCCAGCTCGGGGCCCCCGCAGGGCCGTGGACGGGGAACCCATCCAGAGGCTCCACAGGGAGCAAGACGCCTGCCTCAGAGCCAGCCCCGTAGTCTGGCCCCAGCAGCTCCAAGAACTCCACGGTCTCGGGGACCTTGTCCAGGTCGCACAGGTTCATGCGGCACCCCGACGGACTGCCCATGAACTTTTTCAGAATTTCCTGTTTCTTCTGCTTGTCTGAGGTGAGCAGCCCCATGGACTTCTGTCTCTGGTCATATATCATCTTTTCCACCATGCTGTGCGTCTCACTGTCCACGTCTGACAGCTTGAATTTCTTGAGGTTGATCTTATTGGTATTGATCTCAGGATCACTGGACACCAATTGGCTCCACCACTCCAATTTGTAGATCTTCTCTAGATGCACCGTCACCACCTTGCCATCCTCAGTGAGTCAGGAGCTCTCCTCCACCTCCACCTCAATGTACAGCTCCCCATCAATGATCATGGGCTTCCCCTTGAGCCCCACCCAGAGGTGCTTCTGCTGGATGTCCACCACAACATCTTTCCCCTTCAGCCAGAAGTTCACATGGAAGGCCATTGCCAGATGCAGGTCCAGCGATAATTGGACAGGTCTGCCCCATTGCCGAGGTTGGGCTTTGGTTTCCCATTGTCCTTCTCATCCTTCTCCTCGTCTTCCTCAGTCTCCTGCTTCTCTGGTGAGCCAAAGCTGCCATTCTTGAGCTGGGCCTCATGATTATCTGCTGCTTCTCACCCCGCCCCCGCCACTGCTGGCTCCATGGCTGCCAGCCTCCATCTTGGCTGGGTTAATTTGCATACCGCCCTCAGATTGGCTGGTGGACCTGGCTTGGCTGGTGGGTGTGCCTTAGGTGTCCCGGAGAGATGGTTAATTTCCATATTACTCTTTTATTAGAGTAGACTAGAGACCTGATGCATGAAATTTGTGCAAGATTAGGTTTTCTTTTCCCTGCTGCCAGCATTGGCTTCCTTCTGTCACTCAGAACTCAGACTTCCCTTGCAGCCCTGGCTTCATCTGGAAGGTCATCTGGAAGGAAATCTGGTCTAATTAGCAAATTATGATTTTATTCTTATAGATTTATTTTTATTTCCAAGTAGATTGTAAGTCTCTTGAAGGCAAGGAATATATATCTTATTTTCTATCTTCAATTTTTCAGTTACCTCTCATAGTGTACTGTAAATAGCTAATATGTATATATTGTCTTGATTTGATTTGAACATTTTGACAGGGAATGTTTAGATTCTTTTACATCATATTTGATGTAATACTCAGGAGCAGGTTTGTGACTTATGGGACTGGGGAGTGGTAGCCACTATATATGAATTCACTTTGCGACCACAATGTCTATTTTTATTGAGGTTCTTGTCAATAAATTAATCTTGGACTGTAATCTAAAGTATGAAGAACCAAACTGCATCAGTTACATAAAAATGCATTTATTATCACTATTGTCCTTTTATGACATATATTGTAATGTTTTACAGAGTCAGTATAGCATGGTAATGGGAAAACAGACTTTGGAGTCAGTCACACTAGAAGTAATAAACTCACATTTATTCACTATAGAAATAAGCAATATTATTTTGTCACCTTCTGGTTTTTTGTTTCTGTGCAGTAATACAGATAACAATACTAACTACCTTGTAGAATTACAATGAGCTGTGATTATAAGGCACTTCAAATAGTGCTTGACATTCAGTAAGTTCTTAAAAATTGTAGGAATTACTATTTACATCCTCAATGTCACTGGTTTTAGCTAGATGTGCTGTTTGTTTTTCGAGTTTAAGATTATCATCATCTTTATTATTTTTACTAAGGTACAACATGCTCTCATTTATGCAAAGACTACATTGTAATAATATCAACCACATGACAATTTATTGTCAGCTCATAAGTAATAGAGAAAAAGTTGAGAGATATTGACCTCCAAAGAAAGTGCAGTAGCTATCAAAATGCTTTTTAAAATACTTTATTCATTTTTAATGGAGAGCCAGCTAGAGTGGAAGCCACTGATTCATTGTCAGAGATAAGATATAAAAGTTAAAAATAGACCAAAGCATTATAGAATAAATGTATAAACCAAGAAAAATTGAGTGTCATTTAGTAGAAGACAAGAAACCTCACATATTAAGAAATAAAATCCTGGGAATATCATTTATTGTACCAAAATTCTAATGGATAAATAAAACAATTATAAATGATAAAAAGGGTAAAGTAATTAGTGACAAACACTGGTAAAGAAAATAAAGAAAAAAGGAATAAGAACATTTTGTTAACTTAGAAAAAATGCAGCACATCCAGCTAAAACTGTTACATTGAGCATACATATCTCTACTACCTTGTTCTGAAATATGACTAAAATGATGGTCATACGAATTAAAAAATAGCATAAGACACATGGACAGAGTTGAGAGAGGAGAAAGTAAAAAAAAAAAAAAAAAAAAAAATCTTGTCAACTAGAAAGCAGACACGTGGTAAATGGCCTTGCAGACCCAAGGAAGCTGAATTCAAAACCAGCAGCACTCAAGATACCAAGTTTACAAATAAACACTTCCCAGAGGCTTAAGTCTTGCTTATGTCTTCCTACCAACATGTTACTTCCAGATGTAATGATGAAGGAGGGGCTAAAACCACAATGATTAGTTGAAAGACTTTAAGATAACAGTTGGATACACAAGATTCTGTCTCCCATTCTACACCTGAAAGTCACTAACTCCGCTCCCATTTTAGCAGACATGAATCATTTTATTTTCTTGATATAGTAATACTAAGAATTTCTGCATTATCTGAGTGATTCCTCCAGTGTTTTTCTCTACTCCAGTTCAGAGTATTACCTGACTGGGTTCAGCAGAAGGGGAAGTGCTAACCTGGTCACCTTGCAGAAAATTTTGTAGACAACAAACACAAGAACCCAATCAACTCTCTGGTATTTCAAAGTTAAATATGAAGGAGAGAGATCATTAAAACAGTAGCTTTGAAGAAACAATTTCAGGCAGAAAAGAGAAACACATCTGCCCCCGCTATTATTATATGCAGAGAGATAAAAGATGATACAGAACTCACAAAAAAGATCTTATTCATGATGAAATAAAAACGATTATTCAGAGAACAAAAGGAGCTCTTGGAAATTAAAATATGCTGTAAAAAGAGCACTTGAAATTGCTGGTATATGCCATCAGTTTGGCTCAAATAAACTCATAGAAATTAAAAAAAGAACATATGTAGTAAAAAACAAAATTTTTAATAAAATAATTATAAGATAAAATTGAATAATTCTCCAAGGCAGTAATTTTTTAAAAAAAGGAGTTAAGTAAAATAAACTGATGAACAAAATAGAACCAGAGACGTGGATACATGGTATATACGACAGAAGTCAGAGGGGAGATGGGTGGAGTGGATGGGGTGAAATAAGGTGAAAAGAATAGGTGCAATGCTAATCCGGTGGCTACCATCCCAGTTAAGTATGACCCCTGGAGGGTTAATTCCTCAGTGCTGGGCTGCATTTGGGTGTAGGCTAAGGCACCAAGTCAGAGGGCAGAAAGACATAGAAAGAGAGCTTGCGATAAGATGATGCCAGAACAAAGTCTGAGACCACAGGGCAGTCTCCCCCAGCTTCAGCTGAAATTAGAGAAGTGGAGAGAATTTAGGGTGAGACAGCTGGAGATCCCCAGGTTTCAGGCCTACAGAGTTGTTGTCTGAGGACGAAGCAAGTCCCAACTGTTCAGAAGAGTTCTTCAAGAAGATGAACTGGACTGTCTTGGCTTTTTAACATAATAAGTGAAGACACAATTGAGGAGAGTAGGCTTAAAATGGGATAAGTAAGTAGAAAAACAATGAATAGGGGGGGAAAGAACAGTATTTACTTTATTGTGCAACGAAAAAAACTGTCATAGTTTGTCATGTGCCTCAATATTAAACACCATTTACATGGTAATCTAATATGGATGCTGAATATGGGGCCAACTAAAATTATGATACCACTATATGGAGAGTTGGTGCGGGGTGTTATTTTGAGGTCTAGAAAAGAGTGAGGTGCCAACAGCAGTGACTAAGTTTTGTTAGAAGTAGCAATGTGACTATATCATTTAGAAATGTGGAATGTATCAGCAATCAATGTGAATAGTTTCATGTTTCTGCATGGCCAGGGTTTTCTGAACAATGGAAATGGACATGCTATAGTGATAAAGAATATTTATCTTTTTCCCCCAAACCCATTTGTTCTTCATACCCATGATAGTGTTAGATCTGTCCCCCCTGGTTCCTCCTTATGGAGCCATCTGCTCCCATTTCAAGGGCAATTGGGTAATAAAATCTTTCTTATCTCCCCCGGAGCCAAATCCTTACATTGGAGGGTAGTCCCGGCCCCTGTTTCCCCAAGAAAAGCTCTCTGTCTCTTACTCTCTGAGAGATGGAGGGCTGGTGTGATAGCTTTTGCATCATCTCCCATTTTTATAATTTCAAATCAGAAATATCCCCTCAGTGTAAAGTGCAGTTTTCTATCGTATGTCACCTGTGGATGAAATTGGAGAACTATTGAAGGATGTATCAATAGTTCTATTATTTACTTATGAAATATCTTCAAGGCAAGATATTTCATAAGTAAATTATAGGTTTGACTCTACTATTTACTGTTAGAATAAACCTAATGTTTACTGTTAGACTAAAATTAATACATATCAATATAAAAATTTATCAGAATAATATAGCAAAGAATCATCTAAAACAATTGTATTTATTTTGTGTCCAGATTGGGAAATAGGGATGGAGTAAAGCAGGGAACTGCTATCTCTCACGACAAGCCTTATGTATCTATTTGACTCTTAAAACAATGGACATGTGTAACTTCGCTAATAGTAAACTTTGAATTGAAATTTTAAATGACCACATAGAAACCCCATTATCACGAAAGGAGGGTAACTGCTTTGTGTTATCCAACCAATTATGGTGACCTTAAAATTTGCAGTGGTACAGTATCTTCATGAAACAGTGGTTTTTACTTTTACTGAATCGTTTGCTATACGCTTACTAAAGATGTATACACCTGCGATTCAACAAATGAATTCAAGAGCTGTATGGTTCAGAAGCTGGGACACACCATCATGACTTAAGTATGGCTACAGAGGTCTTTCAAATAGCACCTGGGATTTCTGCTTTTTCGCTGGGTCGATGCCTTTCCTCTCCAGGACCTTTTGCTGCAAATGTAATTGCAGTGGATCAAGGCAGTTAATAGCACACAAACTATTTCTGAGGTGCCAGGTTGAGAATGTTTGCATGCCATTTTTCTGATTGCTGTCAGCTATGTAGGTTGGTGACACAAAAATTTTATCCTTGGCCGAAGGTTTTTCTTCTTAACCTTGAATAGTGCTTCTTTGTGCATTACAGTTATCACAATAGCTTTTGTTGAAAAACTACATGGAAATGGTTCAAGGAGCTGCTAACCCATTGTGATGTGAACATGAAATTTGCTATTTCAAAGATGGAGAATGATTAATAATAAAAAATGTGCCTTTAAAAATTTGCTGCTGATTTGAAGTTGTTAACTATATAAATCCTAGTGCTTCTTGCATAAATGCTACTTTTTTCTGTAACTAAAATATTTGATGGACTACCTGTTTTAGGGGTTCTTGAAGACTAAAGTTTTAGTCAGTTTCCTTCAGTGATATACTATTTTTTCTGTATAATGTGATAATATTTTTTTTTAAATATTGGTCATTTACTATAAATGTGGTCATTTAAGATATTATTTATATTTCCATTTAGTAGTTTAGTTACCATCAAAATTCATTTGAGAAAACTTTATTTTAAAATATATAGTTATCATTGTTTGTCAGATGGTGAGTTGGGATAATAACTAGTGGGGAAAGTGAGATAAAGTAATGCTAGAAATAAACTTTTTTTATCTGGGGGGTAATTTAAGATTTATAGAAGAATTGCATAGATAGTGCTATATACCCTCATCCACTTTCAGTTTCTCTAATATTATCAGCTTACCTATCTCATACATTTGTCAAAACTAACAGGCATTGACACATCACTATTAATTAAAAACTCTCATTTTATTTGGATTTTACCAATTTTCTATCAATGTGTTTCCTCCCCCTCTTCCAGGATCTAATCACCTTTATCATATCCTGTTTAGGCATCTTGTCTCCTTAGTCTCCTCTGATATGTGATAGTTTCTCAGATATTTATTGCATTTGATGACCTTGATAGTTTTCAGAAATGCTGATCAGTAGGGTTTCCTGCAGTCTGTGTTCATCTACTCTATAAAAGCGCAATATTAAAATTAACCGTTTCTCCGAGACAGGGTAAGCCACACCCACCAGCCAATCAGAGCGGCTGTATGCAAATTAGCCCAGCCAACATGGTGGCCGCCACTCACAGACCTGAGTAAACAGCCCTTTCCATTGCAGCAGGAGCGAAAGTGAAGCTTTGCCCCTCAGCTCAGCTCCGATTAAACTGCCTCTAGCAAAACACAGCTTTGAAACAATGTAATAATCATAGAATCCTCCGGAGCTGAAGGAAAGAGAAGCTCCAGCCTAACCAGTAAAAGTAACAATTGTTTTATTATAGACGCTGCGAGGTGAGGCAGAGGAGGCTTCGTTAGTTAGAAGGCTGCCTTAAAGGAACAGTGTATCAATTACAGAAGATAACCCCAGGCCTTCAAGGAACAGTAACAAATATAGGAGAAAAAACTCCAGAAATCTGCGTCCAGCCAGCCTTGCTGGGACGTTGGGTCAATGGGAGCTGTGGGCAGCCTGAAAGCCCCTCATCCAGGCTGGTCAGGCACACCAGCAGGTGGACATCCCCCGAGGGGTCCCAGACTGTGAGAGGGCACAGGCCGGGCTGAGGGACCTCCCGAGTGCACAGAGCGGCTGCAGGGCGGGACAGCGCAGGACCCAGGACCCGTGAGTGGGAAAGAGATGGCAGGGTTGGAGGGCACCGGGAAGCGGGTAAGAGGCGGCAGGGGGGGAGGGGAGTCTCGGCCTGCTTGGTGGCTGCCCAGGCCCTTTGCGGGGCACCGGGGAGCGGGAAAGCAAGGCTGCAGGGGCCGGGGTCCTGCTTGGCAGCTCCCCAGACCCCTTGGTCGCACCGGGAAGTGGGAAAGGAAGGCAGCCGAGGACGGGTGAGTGGGAAAGAGTTGGCGGCCTGCTTGGCAGCTTCTCAGGTCCCTTCCGGGGATCAGGGAGCAGGAAA
>PVJC01052709.1:0-11055 GCA_004026665.1 Murina feae
AGGAGAAAGTGAACAGGTCTAGCAGTTGTGAAACAGGCTAAACATTCCCAGTAATTGTGCTTACAAGGTCACAAATTGGCATCCTACACGCTGAAAGCTGTTTTATTACATTCCTTTTTCCCTTGTATTTTATGTTTGGATTAAATAACTGGTTTCTTTGCTGTACCCGGTCTTGAGTTCTAGTGCTTGGATTTCAGAATGCACTGTATTCAGTGGGTAACCGTTGCCTTATGTTGCCTGGGCGGAAGGAGACTGGCAGCAGAGGGGCCTGACGGAGTTTCTGGAGTGATGAAAACGTTTTATCTAGCGTTTGTTAAGCCTCATCCAGCTGTACTTTTATGTAAATTATACCTTAATAAAGCTGACATTTAAAAAAATTAAAAAAAAAAAAAAGAAAAAAAGCTGGGGTAGCAATACTTATATCTGACAAATTAGATCTCATAGTGAAGGACATAAAAAGAGATAAGGAAGGCCACTTCATCATACTAAAGGGAACCATTCAACAAGAAGAAATAATACTGGTAAACACATACGCACCCAATATAGGAGCACCCAAATACATAAAAAAAACTTCTGAAGATATCAAGATAGAGATTGACAGCAATACAATCATAGTGGAGGACTTTAATACCCCACTATCACCATTGGACAAATCCTCTAAACAAAAAATCAGCAAAGGAACATCAATCCTAAATGACTCACTAGAGCAGATGGACCTAATAGACATCTTCAGAACACTTCATCCCAAAGCCACAGAATATACATTCTTTTCAAGTGCACATGGGTCATTCTCAAAGATAGACCATATATTGGGCCACAGGCAAAGTCTCTTCAAATTCAAGAAGATTGAAATCATATCAAGCATATTCTCAGATCACAATGGCATAAAACTAGAAATCAACTACAATAAAAATAATCCAAAAAATCAAATACATGGAGCCTAAATAGCATGCTATTAAACAATGACTGGGTTACCACAGAGTTCAAAGAATAAATAAAAAATATCAGGGCAACAAACAAGAATGAAAAGACAACAATCCAAAATCTATGGGACACAGTGAAAGCAGTCTTGAGAGGGAACTTCATAGCTCTACAAACCTACTGCAGAAAACAAGAAACAATGATAATAAATTACGTTACCCTGCAACTCGAAGATTTAGAAAGGGAGCAACAAGAAAAGCCCAGTGTAAGCAGAAGGAAATAATAAAGATCAGAGCCAAGATAAATGACATGGAGACCAAAAAGACAATACAAAAGATCAATAAACCAAGAGCTAGTTCTTTGAAAGGATAAACAAGATTGATGAACCTCTAGCCAGGCTCACCAAGAAGCAAAGAGAGAGGACCATAATAAACAAAATCAGAAATTAAAGAGGAGAAATAACAACAGATCCCACAGAAATACCGAAGATTGTTAAAGAATACTATGAACAGCGCTATTCCAACAAACTGGACAACCTCGAGGAAATGGACATATTCCTAGAAAAATACAAGATTCCAAAACTCAATCAGCAAGAATCTAAAAATCTCCATAGGCCAATCACTATGGAAGAAATTGAAGCAGCAATAAAATAAGCTCCCAGCAAACTGAAGCCCAGGGCCAGATGGCTTCACTGGGGAGTTTTACCAAACATTTAAGGAAGATCTAAAACCTATCCTCCTCAGACTGTTACAAAAAATTCAAGAGGAAGGAACACTTCCAAACTCATTTTATGAAGCCAGCATTACCTAATACCAAAATCAGTCAAGTACATATGGGACATTTTCAAAAATACACCACATATTGGGTCACAAGCAAAGTATGCCCAAATTCAAGAAGATGGAATTCATGTCCAACATCATCTCATACCATAATTGCATATTATTAGAAATAAACTACAGTAAAAATGATCCACAAAATTCAAACACTGGGAAGCTCAATAGCATGCTATTAAACAATAATTGGGTTACCAAAGACATCAAAGAAGATATTAAAAACATCCAGGAAACTAATGGCAATAGCAATACAACAATCCAAAATCTATGGGACACAATGAAAGTCCTGAGAGGGAAGTTCATAGCTCTATAGGCCTACCTCAAAAAACAAGAAAAAATGGTAGTAAATTATCTAACTCTTCAACTTATAAAATTAGAAAGAGAGCAACAAGAAAAGCCCAGAGTCAACCGAAACAAGTAGATAATAAAGATAAGAGTAAAAATAAATGACATAGAGACCAATAATAATAATAATAATAATAATAATACAAAAGATCAATTAAACCAAGAGTTGGTTTTTTGAAAGGACAAACAAGATTGAGGAACCTCTATCCAGGCAGACCAAGAAGAAAAGAGAGGACCCAAATAAACAAAATCAGAAATGAAAGAGGCAAAATAACAGCAAGCCCCAAAGAAATACAAAGGATTGTTAAAAAATATATACTAAGAACAACTAGACAACATGGAGGAAATAGACATATTTCTAGAAAAATAGAACCTTGCAAAACTCAATCAGAAAGGATCATAAAATCTCATTAGTCCAATAACTATGGAAGAACTTGAATTACTCAACAAAAAGCTTCCAGCAAACAAAAGCCTGTGGCCAGAGAGCTTCACAGGTATGGAGTGTTACCATACATCCAAGGAAAAGCTAAAACTATCAGCCTCAGAGTATTCAAAATATTCAAGTGGAAGGAAAACTTCCAAGCTCATTCAATGAAACCAGCATCACCCTAATACAAAAACCAGATAAAGCTAATGCAGGGAAAGAGAATTACATGGCAAAATCTCTCATAAAATAGATGCCAAAATCCTCAATAAAATTCTAGCAAATCAGATCCAGCAGTACATCAGAAAGATCATACACCATGACCAATTAGGATTTATCCTGGGAATGCAAGGAGGGTACAATGTCTGCAAATCAATAAATGTCATACCTCTAATAAACAAATTGAGAGATAAAAATCACATAGTAATATCAATTGATGCAGAAAAAGCATTTGACAAAATGGAACACCCTTTCTTGATAAAAACTCTCAGCAAGGTGAGAATAGACACATCATACCTCAACATAATAAAAGCCATATATGACTAACCCACAGCCAACATCATACTCAATAGGCAAAAACTGAAAACATTTCCCCTAAGAACAGGAACAGGACAGAGATTCCCACTCTCACTACTCCTGTTCATCATAGTACTGGAAGTACTACCCATTGTGATCAGAGAAGAAGAAGTAATAAAAGGCATTAAAATTGGAAAAGAAGTAAAACTGTCCTTATTTGCAGATGACATGATACTGTACATAGAAAACCCTAAATATTCAATAAAAATTATTACAGTTAATAAATTAATTTGGCAATATAGCAGGATACAAAATTAACACCAAGAAACCTATGGCATTTCTATACACCAATAATGAACTTACAGAAAGAGAGACTAAAAGAACAATATCATTTACCATCACACCAAATAAATTAAGATACCTAGGAATAAACTTAACTAAAGAGGTAAGAGGCCTATATGCAGAAAACTACATGACACTGAAAAAGGAGATAGAGGAAGACATAAACAGATGGAAGAACATGCTGTGTTCATGGACTGGTAGTATAAATATAATCAAGATATCCATTCTACCCAAAGCAATCTATAGATTCAATCCACTCCCCATTAAAATACCAACAGCATATTTCACAGACCTACAACAAACTTTCCAAAAATTCATCTGGAATAAAAAAAGGCCCTGAATAGCTGTGGCAATCCTGCAAAAGAAGAACAAAGTAAGAGGGATCTCAATTCCAGATATCAAGCTGTATTACAAAGCTACTGTTCTCAAAACTGCCTAGTACTGGCACAAGAACAGACATATAGACCAATGGAATAGAATAGAGAACCCAGAAATTGACTCAAACCACTATGCTCAATTAATATTTGACAAAGTAGGAAAGACTATATAATGGAGCCAAAACAGTCTCTTCAATAAATGGTGCTGGGAAATTTGGTTAGACACATGCAAAAAAATGAAACTAGACCTCCAACTTACACCATACACAAAAATAAACTCAAAATGGATAAAGGACTTAAACATAAGAAAGGAAACCATAAAAATACTAGAGGAATCCACAAGGAGCAAAACTCAGACATATGCCGAAAAAATTTCTTCACTGACACAGCTCCTAGGCAATGAAAGCTAAAGAGAAAATAAACAAATGGGACTACATCAAAATAAAAAGCTTCTTCACAGCAAAAGAAAGGATCAACAAAACAATGAGAAAACCCACTACATGGGAGAAAATATTTACCAATGTTATCACAGATAAGGGTTTAATCTCCAACATTTATAGGGAACTCATACAACTTAACAAAGGAAGATAAACAATCCAATAAAAAAAATGGGCAATGGACCTAAATAGACACTTTGCAAAAGAGGATATTCAGAAAGTCAAAAGACATATGAAAACATGCTCAAAGATACTAATCATCCAAGAGATGCAAATCAAAACAACAATGAGGTACCATCTCACACCTGTAAGAATGGCTATCATCAACAAATCAACAAACAACAAGTGTTGGAAAGGATGTGGAGAAAAAGGAACTCTCATGCACTGTTGGTGGGAATGCAGACTGGTGCAGCCACTATGGAAAACAGTATGGAGTTTCCTCAAAAAATTAAAAATGGAACTCCCATTTGACCCTGTGATTCCACTTCTGGGAATATATCCCAAGAAACCAGAAACACCAATCAGAAAGGATATATGCTTCCCTATGTTCATAGCAGCACAATTTACCATAGCTAAGATTTGGAAACAGCCTAAGTACCCATCAGCAGATGAATGGATTAGAAAACGGTGCTACATCTACACAATGGTATACTATGCTGCTTTAAAAAAGCAGGAATTCTTACCATTTGCAGCAACATGGATGGAACTGGAGAGCATTATGCTAAGTGAAATAAGCCAGTCAATGAAAGAAAAATACCACATGATCTCACTTATTTATGGATAATTAAGACCACTATAAACTGATGAACATATAAATAGATACAGAGGCAGAACAGCATTGAACAGACTGTCAAATTACAGCTGGAATGCTGGAGAGGGTTGGGGGAAGTTAAGAGATCAACTGAAGGACTTGTATGCATGCATATAAGAATAATCAATGGACACAAGGCACTGGGGGGTAGGGGAGGAGGGGGGAAGAGCAGGGGAAAAAATGGAGACCTATCTAACACTCTTTGTAATACTTTAAGCAATAAAATAAAATTTAAAGAAAAAAATAAGAAACAATGTCCATACTCCATAAAGAAATCTATAGATTCAATGCAATACCTGTTAATATACCAATGGCATATTTCAAAGATCTAAATTATCTAACCCTACAACTCAAAGAGTTAGAAAGAGAGCAACAAGAAAAGCGTAAAGTAAGCAGAAGAAATAAATAATAAAGATCAGAGCAGAGGCGTGAAAGAGAGACCAAAAAAACAATACAAAAGATAAACAAAACCAAGAGCTGGTCCTTTGAGAGGCTAAACAAGATTGAGGAACCTCTAGCCAGGCTCACCAAGAAGCAAAGGGAAAGGACCCAAATATACAAAATCAGAAATGAAAAAGGTGAAATAAAAACTGATCACACAGAAATGTAAACGATTATGAAAAAATACTGTGAACAACTCTATTTCAACAAAAAGTACAACCTAGATGAAATGGACATATTCTGAGAAAAATACAAGCTTCCAAAACTCAACTAAGAAGATTTTAAAAACCTGAATAGTCTGATAACTACCAAAGAAATTGAAACAGTGATCAAAAATCTTCCAGCAAGCAAAAGCCCTGGTCTTGATGGATTTACAGGGGAGTTCTACCAAGAATTCAAAGAAAAACTAAAACCTATCCTTCTCCAACTATTCCAAAAAAATTCATAAGGAAGACACACATCAAAGCTCTTTCCATTAAGCCAGCCTTACCCTAATTACAAAACCAGATAAAGACACCAGAAAAAAGGAAAACTACAGGCCAATATCCTTGATAGACATAGATGCTAAAATCCTCAACAAAATTCTAGCAAATTGGATTCAGTAATACATTAGAAAGATCATACACCATGACCAAGTGGTATTTATTCCAGGAATGCAAGGATGGTACAATATCCACAAGTCCATAAATGTAATATAACACATAAACAAACTGAGAGACAAAAATCACATAATGATAATAATTGATGCAGAACAAGCATCTGAGAAAATTCAACATCCTTTCTTGATAAAAACTGTCAGCAAACTAGGAATAGAGGGATCATACCTCAACATAATAAAAGCCCTATATGACAAACCTAGAGCCAACATCATACTTAATGGGCAAAACCTAAAATCATTTCCCCTAATAAGAGGAACAAGACAAGGTTGCCCACTTTCACCACTTCTATTTGACATAGTACTAGAAGTACTAGCCATAGCAATCAGACAAGAAGAAAGAAAAAGCATCCAAATTGGAAAAGAAATAAAACTATCCTTATTTGCAGATGGCTTGATACTATACATAGAAAACCCCCAAAGACTCCATCAAAAAACTACTAGAGCCCTGGCTGGTTTGGCTCGGTGGATAAAGCATCTGTCCACAGAATAAGGGGTCCCAGGTTTGATTCCAGTCAAGGGCACATGCCCGGGTTGTGTGCTCAGTCCCCAGTAGGGGGCATGCAGAAGGCAGCCAATCAATGATTCTCTCTTATTATTGGTGTTTCTACCTCTCTCTCTTCTCTCCCTTCCTCTCTGAAATCAATAAAAATATATTTTTTGAAAATCTACTAGACCTAATAAATGAATTTGGCAATGTAGCAGGAAACAAAATTAATGCCAAGAAATCTATGGTCTTTTTATACACCAATCATGAACTCACAGAAAGAGAAGTGAAAAAAAACCATCCCATTTACTATTTCACCCCCCCCCCCAAAAAAAAACAACACACACACACACACAAAAAAAAATTAAGATACCTAGGAGTAAGCTTAACCAAGGACATAAAAGACCTGCACTTGGTAAACTACAGGACATTGAAAAAATAGATAGAGGAAGACATAAACAAATGGAAGAACATCTCATGTTCATGGAGTGGTAGAATCAACATCATTAAAATGTCCATATTCCATAAAGAAATCTATAGATTCAATGCAGTACCTGTTAATATACCAACGGCATATTTCAAAGATCTAAAACAAACTCTCCAAAAATTCTTCTGGAATAAAAAAAAACTTCGAATAGCCACAGCTGTCCTGAGAAAGAACAAAGTTGGAGGGATCACTATATTACCAAGCCATGGTTCTCAAAACTGCCTGTACTGGAACCAGAACAGACATATAGATCAATGGAACAGAATAGATGATCCAGAAATTGACTAAAGCTATTATACTCAATTAATATTTGACAAAGGATGCAAGAGTATACAATGGAGCCAAAACAGTTTCTTCAATAAATGATGCTGGGAAATTTGATCAGATACATGCAAAAAAGAAAATGAAACTAGATCACCACCTTATACCATATACAAAAACAAACGCAAAATAGCTAAAGGACTTGAATGTAAGATGGGAAACCATAAAAACACTACAAGACTCCATAGGCAGCAAAATTGCAGACATATGTCATAGAAATATCTTTACAGACACAGATCCTAGGATAAGAGAAACTAAGGAGAAAATAAACAAATGAGACTACATCAAAATAAAAAGCTTTTGCACAGCAAAAGAAACCACAAACAAAAACAAGAAAGCTCACTGAAGATAAAGATAAATATCACATACTCTCGTTCATCTGTGGATTATAATTAACAACATAAACCAATGAACAAAAATTGATGTAGAGACAGAGAAGTATCGATAAGATGCTCAAAACTCAGAGGGAAAGTAGGGGAGGATGGGGGTAAGAGGGACAGATCAACCAAAGGACTTGTATGCATGCATATAAGCATAAGCGATGGATATGGACAACAGGGGGTGAGGGTGAGGGCAGGAGTGGGGGTATGAGAGGACATTGGGGGGATAAGGACACATTTGTAGTATCTTAATCAATAAAGAGAGAAAAAAGATATTGCTATGATATATGTCTGACATTTTGCTGCCTATGGATTCTTCTAAGATTTGTATGGCTTTCTGTCTTATGTTTAACTCTTTTATCCATTTTAAGTTATTTTTGTGTATAGTGTAACTTGTTGGTCTAGTTTTGTTTTTTGGTTTTTTTTTTTTTTGCATGTATGTGACCAATTTTCCCAATACCATTTATTGAAGAGAGTTTCTTGACTCCATTTTATGATCTTTTATCCTTTGTCAAGTATTAATTGAGCATAATGGCTTGAGTCGATTTCTGGGTTTTCTGGTTGGTTCTATTGGTCTATATCAGGGGTTCTCAAACTTTTTAAATAGGGGGCCAGTTCACTGTCCCTCAGACCGTTGGAGGGCTGGAATATAATTTAAAAAAAACTATGAACAAATTCCTATGCACACTGCACATATCTTATTTTGAAGTAAAAAACAAAACAAAATGGGAACAAATACAATATTTAAAATGAAGAACAAGTAAAGTTAAATCAACAAAGTTACCAGTATTTCAATGGGAACTATGGGCCTACTTTTGGCTAACAAGATGGTCAATGTCCCGTTCCATATTTGTCACTGCTAGTGGTAACAAGTGATGCAAGTGTGCATCAGTTTGTCTAGATCTGGTTGGAGATTTCAGATGTTTCATTCTGGAAAAAGTCTGTTCACAGACATAAGTGCTGCCAAAGATGGTTGCCATTTTGAGTGCATGGTTTCTGAAATTAGGATATGTCTCAGAGGGGAGAGATGCATAGAAATTATGAAGGCTGCTTGACTTGAATGCGTCTTTCAGAGAGTCACAATTCTGCAGTTCAGCCAGTAGCATTTGGTAAATTGTATCCACATTTTTTTACAATTTCCTCATTTTATTTTATTTTATGTCAATAGAAAATGGGTTACGGAACAGCTGTATGTCCTGTTCATGGAGATGAAACTCTTTAAATCTAAATTGGAACTCCTTTTGCAACTTTTCCAGTGAATCCACACATGCTTTGCTTGGGAATGCAACCAATGGTTTTTCTGCTAACAGATTTTGAGTTGTGGGGAGATGGCAGAAATTTTCCTCCTTCACTTGTTTGATAAGGAGGTCTAGTTTTACTTCAAATGCTTTCACATGTGATTGCATATGACAGATGAGCTTCCCCTTTCCTTGAAGTTGCACATTGAAACTGTTGAGTAGCTCTGTTACATCTATCAGAAAGGCAAGGTGCCATTTCCATTCTGCATCATTGAGCTCTGGTACTTCTTTGTTTTTTGAAAGCAGAAAAGCTGTAATCTGTGGAAGTAAGTCATAGAAATGTTTCAAAACTCTCCCTCGACTCAGCCAATGGGCTTCTGTATGGTACAGAACATCTTCATAGGCAACATTTAGCTCAGACAGAAATTCCTGAAATTGTCTGTGGTTTAGTGCATTAGCTCTAATGAAGTTAACACAAGATACCACAATTTTCATAACAAAGTCCCACTTCAGTGAGTTACTATGCAGCGCTTGTTGGTGTATGAGGCAGTGTATGGCTATTGCATGATAATGGTTATGTTTATCCATCTCTTGTTTAATGTGAGCAATCACTCCTTTCTTAGACCCCACCATGCTAGAAGCACCAACAGTTGTCACACGGGCTAGTTTAGCCCAGTCCAGCTCCAAACCATTCACAGTTTGGCAAACCTTTTTTTTTTTTTCAATTTTTTTTATTACATAAAGTATTACAAAGATTAGTACATATATCTCTTTTTTCCCCTGCTCTTCCCCCAGCCTCCCCTACCCCCAGTGTTTTGTGTCCATTGATTATGCTTAAATGCATGCATAAAAGTCCTTTGGTTTATCTATTACCCCACCCTCCAACACTCCCTGTCCTTGTTGCTGTAATTTGACAGTCTGTTTTGGCAAATCTTTTCATAGACATCCTCTCCTGTAGTTGTTCCTTTGATGCTTTGCAGTGCAGTAAGCTCTTCTGTGACTTCAAAATAGTCATTCATCCCACGAATAAAAATTAGAAGTTGTGCAGAATCACGAGCATCATTACTTTCATTGAGTGCCAAGGAAAAATAGGAAAGGTTTTTTTTTTTTTTTTGCAGAGTTTTGCAAATGCTGATGCAAATTATCTCCCATTTCTTCAATCCTTCATGTAATTGTAGGTCCTGAAAGACACTGTACTAAATAAATCAGCCTTCTCTGGACACATCTCTTTGGCAACAGAAAGAAGGCATTCTTTAACAAATTCTCCCTCCACGAATGGTCTGCCAGTGCACGCTATTAGCTTGGCAACTTGAAAACTTGCTTGCAGTGATGAAATATTTAGCTGCTTCTGCTTCACAAAAGTATTTTGCTGAGTTGTCAATGTATTTTTCAGTTTTAATATTTTAATCTTTTCTCACTTCTCCAACCAAACAATCATATTTATCTTTATGTTGAGTTTGATAGTGTCAATGCAAATTGTATTCTTTGAACACAAACACTATATTCTGGCATATCAAATACACAGCTCTTTCCTTGTACTGCATTGAAAAGTAATCGTAAGTCCACTGTTCTTTGAATATCCTACACTCCGAGTCCATTTTTCTCTTTCTTGATATCATTGTTTCCTAGGGATTCCAAAATTGCTATTAGTAATATATCTAATATAATAAAAGAGAAACATGCAAATTTGACCATTACCACCAGCCAATCAGAGCAGCTGTATGCAAATTAACCCAGCCAAGATGGAGGCCAACAGCCAAAGTCTTCTGTTGCAACTGCCTGCCTAGGCTGGCTGAGCCTCTGCTCACAGCCACGCCCACCAGCCAATCAGAGTGGCTGTATGCAAATTAACCCAGCCAAGATGGAGGCTGGCAGGGCGACTCTGCACTGGGAGCCTCCACGGCCGGCCGACATAGCTGTGCCAGGTGTGTCAGCTCAGTGGGAGGGGGGGTATGGCCTGGGGCCTCCTCGGGGCATCCAAGAGCAGCTGTCCTGGGTCTGCTGCTTAGCTCCGCCCCCGGGAGCCTCCGAGGAGTATCC
>PVJC01052710.1:0-11061 GCA_004026665.1 Murina feae
GAAGTACGTAATAAAATAGTTGTATACCACTACCTTCTGGGGTGTTTTGTTATGCACTAAAAGCACCAAGACAGATTTTGAAATAAGCGTGGTTGGGATTTGCCTGTGTGCAGAGAAAAAGGGAGTGACTTAAACAGGTCAAGAGAGGGCATGATGGTTTAAGGCTAGAAGTTTAAATTTGTGAATTATCAGAAGAAAGCTGACAGTGAGGTTAGGAGAGTGCCTGAGCTCCTTAAACAAGTGGGAGGAGATAGGTGACCTGAACCTTAGGAGTTGTCTGCATTCAGATAGGAAGAAGAGAGAGAAGAAGCGGTAGAGATAGCTTTAACGGGAGGTATTAGAATTAGGAGATTCAAGAGTAAGCATTGGGAAAATGGTTTTAAAGGAACAAAAGGAAGAGGTCATGAGATACAGACTTGATCCAGAATGCCTGGCTTCAGATCCTGTTTCTTACCAGCTATGCCTCAATTGCCTCATCTGTAAAATTGGGCTGTGAATAGTACTCATCCAATGCAGCTGGTGTAGCTCAGTGGTTGGGCATTGGCCTATGAATCAGGAGGTCACAGTTTGATTCCCGGTCAGGTGCCCAGGTTACGGGCTGGATCCCCAGTAGGGGGCGTGCAGGAGGCAGATGATCAATGATTCTCATCTTTGATGTTTCTACCTGTCTCTCACTCTCCCTTTCTCTCTGAAATCTATTAAAAAAGTAGTACTCATACACCTTATAGGATTACTGTGAGGATTAAATTAGTTCATACACATGAAGCGCTAAGGAAAATGCCCAGCATATGTGAAGTGCTATAGACATTTGTACATGTTAGCTGTGAGTAGTTTCAATAGCTTAATGTGCTCACAAGTCAGATTGCAGGCCTTTAGCAAGTAATTTGACAAATCACAGGAAACAAAAATATTTGAAGTACTTTTTCCTGGTTGTCAGGATCAAGTGAGTTTCCCCTTGGTGTGTATTGAGGTGGTGACATGCTAGGTGCTGGTGCATGAAAATCTTAGGTGTCAAAGAGAAGCGCATGGGGACCAAGCCCCTGGGAAGGCAGGCCAGGTTGTACACTGTGACCTCACGTGGTGCTCCCGTCAACTTGGAAATCGTACGCGCTTTAAAGAGGTGGGAACTGAGGAGACTCAGGTGAAGTCACTTGTGAGCGGTCACAGCGGGAACGCAAATGTGTGTAACTACAGCATTCATGTTCCAGTTGACATCGTGCCCCCTCAGGCTTTAATGCCTATGTTAGAGTTTCATAGGAAGACCCAGTTAAATGTGAGACATAGGAATTCTGCTTTTCTTCCTGAATTCTAGCATCAAGAGAAAGCCAAGTAGGTTATGTTTAGAGACACTTCTTCATATTCTGATTTAAGGATAGTTCACAAAGTTTTTGATCAAGGGAATTCATGAATGGTTGCAAAAAATTTAAATTGCATTCAATTGTAAGGTAGATTAATAACTAACAAACTTCTCCCGCACTTACTCTTTTGAAGGAGATGTTTGAAAACCAAAATTTTATATATTTTGTCTAAGCACATTTAGTTATGTTGTGGTCATTTGTAGTTTGTAAATGCAAGTCTGTTTTAATGGTTTTACTGTTTGGAAACTTTTCAGCTGTGTTTTAAATGTGTGTTTTTAGGGCTTGTGCTTTTAAAAATTGCAGTTATAAATTCTTAATATTTCCCTTCATTTGAAGTAATTTTAGCCTGACTGGAGTCGCTCAGTGGTTGAGCGTCCACCCAGGAACCAGGAGGTCACAGTTTGATTCTCAGTCAGGGCACATGCCCAGGTTGTCGGCTCCCCCCCCAGTGGGGGTCATGCAGGAGGCAGCTGATCAATGATTCTTCTGTCATCATTGATGTTTCTATCTCTCTCTCCTCCCTTTCTCTCTGAAATTAATAAAGATATATTAAAAATAATCTAAAAAATAAAATAATTTTATCTGTAACTACAGTGATATATACATTTCAGAAATACACATTTATTTTAACAATTAGGCAAACATAATACAACATCATTATGTTCCATGTGGACTAACATTTGAATTGTGTTCTCTGCTATATATTTGCAATTGTGTCGAAGTGCATATAGTTGAATGTTGTATATTCTTTTTGTTTGTTTGCTTTTTATTGTGTTAAATGCACATAAGAGAAAACTTACCATTTTAAGTATGTAACATGGACTGTTCCTGTTTTTTAAAAATTTCCTTTCCCTTCAGTTCAAAAACTACCTTCCACATAGCCAATTGGAGATTCAAATTGGGTTTATTAGCATTAAGTATATTCACAGTTTTGTGCAACCATCATGACTATCCATCTTCACAATGGTTCATGATCCCAAACCGAAAACTCATTAACCACCTAACTCCTTATTCCCCTTTCCTCCGAGCCCTTGGTAACCACTATTCTATGTTCTGTATTCATTTGACTATTCTAGGTTCTTCATATGAATAAAAACATGCCATATTTGTCCTTTGTAGCTGGCTTATTTCACTCAGCATGATGACTTCCAAGTTTATCATGAACATCATATGGAAGTTAGAAGAGACCCATTTTGTCCTTGTTGAGGCAGTAACTCACCCTGTAGAATGCTGTATATTCTTACATTTACATTTATTGTATTTTCATTTCCTTATTTTAAGAAATCCTTAGAATTTACAATGTACTGTGTGTGTATTTATCGAACAGCAGCTATGTGAATGACCCTGTGCCAATTGTTAAAAGGGGAGCAAAGCTTGTTGGCCAGGTCTTGGCCTCCAAGGAGCCCATGGTCTGTGCTAGCAGCGGATGGAAGCCTCTGGCAGAGAGACTTGAAACTCCGATTGACTGTGGGGAAGGTAGTGTTTGAACTGAAGGGAGAAGGAAATTTTTTAAAAAACAGAAATAGTCCATGTTGACTTAGAGAAGATTTTGCCTAACTGTTCTGGAATAAAAAGAAGACACTAATATTCATAGTTGTCTGTACCATTGATGTTAAAATTAAATGGAGCTTGCTTCCCGAGTATCTGTAGACTGTCCTATCTTCTCTTGTTTTGACTCCTAATCTCCTCTCCCCTGAAGTACAGTAACTTCTCGGCTGTCTGCCTTGCCTCCTAGCTTATTCTGCTCCATTCCTTAGAGCCAGTGTGATTTTACTAAAATCGAATAGGTCTTTTCCTTCTGAAAGCACTGGACTGATTTTCCTTTGTCTTTCCTCACCATGGCTGTGAGGTTTTATTGTGTTCCAGCCTCTTGCCTGCATTTGTTTCCTAATCTTCCATCACCAGTTCCTCACCAGGGCAGGTTAGTATTTTAGTTTAGTGCATAGTGTGTCTTGAAAAACCACTCTGCCTCATCCCCACGCTGGAGCTGGAGACTGAAGCACAAGTCCTACATGAGGCTTTTCTTCTGCAATATTTAGCCTTTATTATTTACGCTCTTTTTCTAATCTTCCTTTCTGTCTTTTTTAGTTTGGGTTGCTAGCCTTGAGGGAATCCTCCTTTTTCCCCTTCTCTCCCTTCCCCCCCTCCCCGCTCCCCGCTCCCCGCTCCCCGCTCCCCGCCAGTTTATCAACAGCTATTGCCTATCATCTAGAGTCCTGTGAATAAGCAACTAGGGTTAGGTGAGGAAACTGGGCCTTGCTGAGTTCTGGGTTGAGTACTTTGGAAGCACTTTGCCAAGAGCACCTGGCTCTTGCTGTGAGGCATGATGTGCTTTCTGTACAGATATTTGTTTTTATTTGTTCTAAGTAGGAATCAGGTCCCCGTTCAACAGAGGCCATTGTCCCAAACAAGGCATTTCTCCTTAAAACACAAAGATACCTTTTGTACAGTTTATGCACTTGTGGTAAGCTGTTCATGAGCAGTGCTGAAGGCCCTGAGTGCCAGAGTTCCACTGAGAGGCCATAAACTCAGCAGGACCTCGCTGAACTCCAGATTGAAGGTAGAGCTGCTATGGATCATACATCTCTAACTGACCACCCCTTCAAAATTAGAGTGCTCCTGTGAATGCACAGGTAACCATGGGGGTGCGCCACTCTGAATGCCCACCAGAGACAATTTGCCTGTCAGGAGCAAGGAGTAGTTAGCTGACAGCCTCCAGCTGTGAGTACCTTCAGGCTTTGCCTCAGTGGAAGCCATGCTTATCGTGCTGCTTTTTCTTTCACTTTAATATCCATCTTTCTTTCTATTCCCCCTTCACCACAATATGTGGAGCTCTTTGAGGGTGGGGTCCAAAGACTCATCCTGGTATATTGGGAAGAACAGCTGGTCTGGACAAGTCACTAACTATTTTACTTATGTCTCTAGACAAGTCACTTCAAGACTTACAAATCAGGTCTAGAGGGAGCGGTGGTTGGGCTCAGAGTTGAATTGTCATGCTGAGGTCTCTGTAGTATGGGCTTGCTGGCCAGTATTGTCTCATAGCTCACACTATAGACTTTGAGACAGGTGAGGTCCTAGCAAGGACTTCAGACTTTTTTCCCCTGTTACAAGCACTGCTTCCCTTTGAAATATTCAAGCCACTCAAGTAGTTTCTATGGTAACAGGTCTCTTGTTTTTCTTATGAGGCAGATTTTTGAAAAGGTCCTTCATTTGTATGCCCTCTCGGGTCTGTGGTCTTCTAACCTGTAGCCCTTTTGATTAGACAAAGCCTTTATTTAAAGACTTTCCCTCAGGAATACTGTAGACACATCTCCTAGAAGAACAAGCAGTTGCTTGTCCTACTAGCATGTGAGGTTTAGTGTATTAATAAGGCCTCATATCAACTGGAAGAGGAATTGTTGGATTAGTTGGTAGAACAGTCATACCAAGAAAATGAATATTCTTTGTTAGGAAATGACATTTAATTTCACATCTATTTTTTTATTATGTAAAGTTTTCAAACACAAAAATAGCCAAAATTGTATAATGGACAGCTATATACCTTACTACTTAGATTCAAAATTAACATTTTTGTCATATTGGCATGTTCTTTTCTTTTACTGAGAGCAAATCAGAAACGTGTATTTAGAGGTAAAATGTCACCCTAGAAAGTGGTTTTTTTCTTAACTACTTACACTATGATTAGTAAATTAACTATTAATTCCTTCAAATCATTTAATACCTGATCTATATTCAGACTTCCCCATTGCCCCATATGTCTTTTAGTTACGATTTGTTCAGACCAGGACCCACTCGAGACCCGTACATTTGCATTTGATTGTTAGGTGTAATCTGGAAGAGTTCCTTCCATCTTCCCCTCCCACCTCCCTACATACATGATACTGATTGTCAGAGACTGATTGTCGGTTGTGCTTTAAGATGATCCACCTGTGGGATTCGTCTAATTGTTTTCTTCTTGTTTTCGTTTAACTTGTTTCTCTCTCCCTCATATTCCTGGAAACTGGAAATTAGGTCTAAAGACTTAATTAAATTCAGGGGAAACATTTTTAGCAGGAATGCTGTTTTCTTCATGCAGTGTCACAACTAGGAGACAGAAAATGCTTGAATGTGAAGATTTAAAGACTGTAGTTGGTTTGAGAAATGATTCTTGACTGGTTTCCTAGGATAAGCTTCTACAGAGAAGTTCTTTTAAAAACACACACAACCTTTTTATTAGTTTAAAGATTTATTGGGATTCTTTTTTCCCTTGAAACTGTTCCAGTTTTTAAAAAGTAAAGGTCAAAGTAGCATCACGGTACTGAAGTTTTCCTCATATAAACCCAATAAGTGGCTGATAAGACAGTACTTTGTGAATGATGTTCGGCAGCCCTGGGCTCTAGCAGCCTCTAGGCATCAGGCTGCTCTTTCTATCTGCTCTCCCAGAGCCTCTCTTCTCTTAACCTCCATGTGGATAACTAATTTCACTTTGTTTTAACAAATCAGGTTTCCTCTCTCCATTTCCTTTGCTGTTATTGACGTGAGGCCTTATCACCTCATGGTGGACCGTGACCTGACCTAGCTCAGGTTTCCTCCCGCTGGGCCCTCCCCTGCGGTCCATGCTTCTGGTAGGTCAGGTTCAGACTTCTGGCGGCTGCTGTGATCGAGGAAGTCAGAGGGCAGGGGTCAAAATTCAGCTCTTGCACTAACTAGTTGGCTCTTCCTCAGCAGAACTTAATGTTTCCAAACAGAGCATCATCTATGAAATGGGAATGAGCTGTTTTAGTTAACGCAGAGTGTGGCAGGGCTAGAGAGAGGTCATGAGCTAAAGGTAACATTTAATTTGAAAAAATGCTCTGAAATAGAAGGGAATCTAGTTTCTGCCTGATGTTTCCCACTGCTGTATTTTATCTTATATGGTGCCTCCTTCCTCTCCTCCTATTCATCCTTGAGGGCTGCCTCAAATCTTTATCTTCAATGTAACCACGTTGTTTCTCCCAGCCCATACTTTTTCCTTTATATAAATGACTGCTGCAAAATAAAGAAACCCTAAACGCTGCCACCAGGCCTCTGGTCCATACTTATGCCACTGCTCAGTGTGTGGTCCTGCCCCCCACCTTGATTATTCACAATGACTAGCATACAAACTGTTGCAAAGAAGGGGCTACAACTTCTTATGTAAGGTTCTCCCTTCACTTTTCTTTTCTTTTTAAAGTATGTTTTATTATTAATTTTTTACAGAGAGGAAGGGAGAGGGATAGAGAGTTAGAAACATCAACGAGAGAGAAACATTGATCAGCTGCCTCCTGCACATCCCCACTGGGGATGTGCCCGCAATCAAGGTACATGCCCTTGACCGGAATAGAACCTGGGACCCTTCAGTCCGCAGGCTGACACTCTATCCACTGAGCCAAACCTGCCAGGGCCTCCCTTCACTTTTCACAGTTCCCTTCTGCTCCCTGCTCTACGTAAACTTGGCTGCAGCTTCTTCCTCACGTCTCCCTCTTGTCACCCCTTCCCCCCCACCTGTCTCTGTCCTAGTCCTTCTTTTTTCAGTTTGTGAGCAGACATCATAGTGTTCCGCAGGAATTGCCACCCTCCGACTTGGTGACTCTAGCGAGGGTTTATGGTGAGGTATTGTTATTGCCCACTGTTTGGCCTTGCTAAACAGCCGATTAGCGCCAGCAGGGGCCCATTTTTAACCCTCCTTCTTTCTCCTCAGAAACCTATGCTCCCAGCCTGACTGGTCATGGGAATCACTTGTGGTGTTTTGTTTTTTTAAACAGCCATGGTCCAGGGTTCACCCCCACACTGGAGAATTTCTCAGGGCAGCTCTGGGAGCTGTGTTTTCCAAAGCTCCGTGCTTGGCCATACTTGGGAGCCACTGTTGTAAAAGATGACCCCTTCTCCCTTAATCATGGTCACTAATGATGGTAGCTTGCACACCCCGTTGGTACTTATTCATCAGGTAGAATTACAGATGGTTCCATAGCATTAATCTCTGTGAAATCCCATGGCATACGTGAAAGTGGGGTGACAAGGGCTGAGCCCACTAAAAGCTTTTGAAGCAAATGCATAGTTATCAGACTGCTCGGTCTTTCCTTAGAACTGCTGTGAACCAGACCTTGTTGCCACCATCTGTTTGTAAATTCTGTTTTCAGTTTAACAGCTGGATTGTGAAAGATATATGAAATTATCCAACTAAAAAACTAAATTTGGCAAGTATACATCTTTTTTTAAAAAAAAACTCTGGATAACTTTGAAAATTAATAATGTGCATGATTGGCAGCCTTCAGTTTTATCAATGAATAAATCTGAATATTTTAGAACAGGTGCTTTTCCCTACCTTAGTTCAGAAAGCTGCTAACCATTACTATGCACATCTCAAAGGCTGACCAGTGGGTAACTGTTGATATTTGGTATTGATTTCTAACACCTTGAGTTGTGCAAGCCAGGAACCTAGGAGTTCTGTTAAACTGCTTTCCAAACCGTCCAATTACCTTGAGAACCTTCTAGCTCAGGTCATAGTCTGCAGAAAGTTCAAATGAGGACTCAGGTCTCTGAACTCTCTTAATTTATTGCTATACTTTACCATTCTACTTGCACCATTGTGCTTGTGGTTCCCTAAGGGCCAGTTAAGTAATTGTGTCTGGGGAGAGAGATTATAAGTGCTTTCCTTTTTTCATTTCTATATTTCATTATCTTATAAACTACAAAGAATATTACTACTGTAGTCAGGAAAAAGTCTTATTTAATAAATATAACTTCATATGCAAAAACTTGCCCCTCACCAATAGATGTCATGTTGATGACAAGGTGGGAGTAGCTCACCAGTATTATATTTGCTGAATGCAACATATCACTATTTTGAAGATACTGGGCACATTTATTTCAATAGTCTGAGCTACATATTTTTTCAGCTTTATTGAGATAAAATGGCCAGGCAGCCTTGTTTAAGTTTCAGGTTTATGATGTATTGATTTGATATACTTACATATTGCAAAATGGTTACCACCATAGCATTAGCTAACACCTCCATCACATTACGTAATTATTTCTTTTTTGTGGTGAAAACGTTTCAGATCTACTCTCTTTGCAACTTTCAGGTATGTGATACAGTGTTGTTAACTATGATAAAAAAGCAGTGCATTAAATCCCCAGAGTTTATTCATCCTCTAACTGGAAATTTGTATTCTTTGACCACCTTCTCCCCATCTCCCCCACCCTCCCAGCGCCTTGTAACCACCACACTACTCTGTTGCTATGAGGTTGGCTTTTTTAGATTCTACATGTAAGTGCTATCATACAGTCTTCCTTTGTCTGGCTTATTTCACTTCTAGGCTCATCTATGTTGTCTTACCTACATTTTAATGATTTAAAAGCAAACTAGGGATTTATCTGCCAAGGATGACAGGAATGAAAGTTTCCAAAATAACCAAACGTTTACCTTCCCTGCCTCACAGTGGACCTTTCCCGCTGACAAACGTGCAGTTTATGAAGTTCATGGAGCTGATCAAAGCTGTGCCGCAGGCCGTCCGCTCCAGCAGATGGTGGGGAGGGTTGATGAACTCCCCTCCGATTCTGCCTTATGTTAGTTGGAATGTTTGGGTTCGTGCTTATTTTGGCCAAGTTTTAGCAATGAGTTTTGTCTTAAATGCAAAAAGCTGCTCTTGTTGGAAGTGGTGACAAGAGGTAAAAAAAAAAACAAACAAAAAACAACTCTCACGATGGAAATGAAAGCAGAGAGAGTGATTTTCTTCCCTCCTTAGTTTGTTTTAACACTGCTGTTGCTCTTACTAGTAGGACACATTTTTCTAAAAGGGAGGTAGGAAGCAACAAGTGTTAACACCTCCGGGCAGAAACCTTTGCTTTACTTGCAGACTGTCCTTTAGGGAGGTATTGGCAGGAGTTTGCAGCCTTGCATGAAAAGGCTGTGTCTTTCCTATGACATCTTCCTCCAGCCCCAGGCCTTCTGTGCAAAGGTAATCCAGGCTTCTTGCTTTTATTTTTTTTCCCAGGAAAAAACCCTCCAAAACACCAGCTTGTGTATGAATACTTCAATTAAAGCTTTTCTTATTAATGAAATGTTTCAAATATGCAAGCAAAAGTATAAAGAACTAGCCCTGACCGGTTTGGCTCAGTGGATAGAGTGTGAGCCTGCGGACTGAAAGGTCCCAGGTTCGATTCCAGTCAAGGGCATGTACCTTGGTTGCAGGCACATCCCCAGTGGGTGGTGTGCAGGAGGCAGCTGATCGATGTATCTCTCTCATCGATGTTTCTAACTCTCTATTCCTCTCCCTTCCTCTCTGTAAAAAAAAATCAATAAAATATATTTTTAAAAAAGTATAAAGAACTAGTTTAATCAACATTCATTTAGTTTTAGCAAATATTAATAATTGCTTTTAAAAACAGATCCTATCACCCTCCATCTGCAGAGTTAACCACTATCTTTTATTATTATTATTATTTTTTGTGTCTCTTTAATTTCTTTTTTTAAAATATTTATTGTTCATATTATTACAGTTGTTCCTCTTCTTCCCCCAAGAGCTCCCCTCCTCCCAATTCCCACCCCAGCCTCTGTCCTTACCCCCCCCTACTGTCCTCATTCATAGGTGTATGATTTTTGACCAGTCTCTTCCCACACCCTCAACACGCCTTTTCCCCTGAGAATTGTCAGTCCACTCCCTTTCTATGCCTCTGATTCTATTCTGTTCACCAGTTTATTCTGTTCATCAGATTTTTTATTCACTTGATTTTTAGGTTCACTTGTTGATAAATATGTATTTGTTCATAATTTTTATCTTTACTTTTTCTTCTTCTTCCTCTTCTTAAAGAATGCCCTTCAGCATTTCAAATAATCCTGGTTTGGTAGTGATGTACTCCTTTAGCTTTTTCTTGTCTGTGAAGCTCTTTATCTCACTTCCAATTCTGAATGATAGCTTTGCTGGGTAAAGTAATCTTGGTTGTAGGTTCTTGCTATTCATCACTTTGAATATTTCTTGCCACTCCCTTCTGGCCTACAAAGTTTCTGTTGAGAAATCAACTGACAGTCGTATGGGTTCCCCCTTGTTGGTAACTGACTGCTTTTCTCTTGCTGCTTTTAAAATTCTCTCTTTGTCTTTTGCCCTTGGCATTTTAATTATGATGTGTCTTGGTGTGGTCCTCCTTGAGTTCCTTTTGTTTGGGATTCTCTGTGCTTCCTGAACTTGGAAGTCTATTTCTTTCACCAGGTAGGAGAAGTTTTTTGTCATTATTTCCTCAAATAGGTTTTCAATATCTTGCTCTCTCTCTTCTTCTGGCACCCCTATAATTCTGATGTTGGTACGCTTGAAGTTGTTTCAGAGGCTCTGTACACTGTCTTCATATTTTTTAAAAAATATCTTTATTGTTCATATTGTTACAGTTGTTCCTCTTTTTTCCCCCATAGCTCCCCTCCTCCCAGTTCCCACCCCATCCTCTGTCCCCCCCCGCATCCTCATCCATAGGTGTACAATCATTGTCCAGTCTCTTCCCGCACCCCCAACACCTTTTACCCCCAAAAATTGTCAGTCCACTCCCTTTCTATGCCTCTGATTCTATTCTATTCACCAGTTTATTCTGTTCATCAGATTTCTTATTCACTTGATTTTTAGATTCACTTGTTGATAGATATGTATTTGTTGTTCATAATTTTTTGTCTTTATTTTTTCTTCATCCTCTTCTCAAAGGATACCTTTCAGTATTTCAT